>WJFB01002877.1:0-16093 GCA_009870185.1 Pygmarrhopalites habei
GAGGAATAATAAATTACTAGGATCTCAGACGGTTTTAATGAAGAAATAAAATTGAAGTGAAAAATTTTATTCAAAATTAAGTTGCCTATTCAACTGACAAGAGTTTCACCCTACGAGAGACTGAGTCGAAATTCAATAAAACTTGTGGCTCCCGTTGGGGTATATCAGAGAGAGGGACTCAAAAAAAACGGGTGAAAGGGACGCTTTGAAGGGGAAGACCAATCAGAGGGAAGGTTTAGAATTGGAAAGGTCCATAGGTCTCAGACATGTTCAAAACATGTTCAAAGGGGGAGAGGAAATATCCACACACACACATAATAATATACAGAGGACAAAGATAAACAGAACATACGTATATCAGATAGGGATTTTAGGAAACCATTTTTAGTATTCTATACATTGACAAAATATTAATCGTAGACAAGAGACAATCCCTCTCTCTCCATTACACAGTAATTACAGACGAGACAACTAATAAATATTTACATGCATCAATCACAATGCCATGACAAATAATCAAAATTACAGAATAATATCATTTTTGATTCTAACAAACATACATCATTCATTACCGGACAATTAGTTCATCGCATCCTTTTCACTCTTTCAATCTGAGTCATTCCATTTTCCATTTCCCCACGATTTGTATTGACGTCAAGTCCCAAAAAAGAAGTGTATGGAATGCACACGTTCGTGTACACGAAAACGTTGAGGATATCGCAATTTCCCACTAAAGCTCATAATCCGCCCTGAAATTGAATAGACTTAACTCTCATTCCCTGGACTCCCATTATCTCCTTTGAACATCACAGGATAATCAATTGTTCACCAACCAAGGATTAATTTAACTTACGACATTAGACCAGTCCTGCAGATCGATACTCCGATACAGCACACGATACTTGCAAAACTCCGAGTATCATAAAGTATCGTAATGCTTTGCAAGAGCTTTTTCTGTCACGTGCAAGCTCACGTGACCAAAGTATCGCAAACTATCGGACTGCAGCTTTGCATTAGACAACAAATCTGCCTGACATATTTACCTATAGCCATATCATGATGAAAATACCACGCACACACACTCTTTCCATGCACAAAATTCTCTATTTATTAATAACAATTAATTTTAAAAACTGATTTCATGTCCTTCGAACATTTGTTCGGAATGCATAGCACAGGAAAATAATCAAAGACATTGACAATGACTGACGCAAATAGCACACAATCCTCCTTATCTCCTCATCCACTGCAGAGAGATAACCTTCCCCACTTCAAACGTGATGCAAATATCTCTAAATTCCCCTGCTCTCCCATTTTAATTCAAATGCAAGGAAAACCCTGTCAAACCAATAATTGCCCTGTCAAAACTCAATCAAGACTTAATTTTTCTTAATTTTCCCCCATCGTTCATTTGAAACTTCCCAGTTTAATTTCATGGTGACCCCTTTAATTTTCGGTTTGATTTTAGAATAAGGGACAGGGGGAGGGGCATCTGCTATGCCCCGTTAAATGCATCAGCTAAGTGCACCAGTTAAATGCAATTTCTTCGAAAAAACTGTAATTGACAAGAACTGTTGTCATTTCAAGAGGATTGATATGATTTAAGGGGGCTGACCCAATGCCCACCCGGCAGGGCTAGGTAATTGAAAATACTAACGGCTGACCAGGAATTAGGTCAATTTTAGTTAGGTTTGCAGCAAACGAGCGGCCGAAGGCCGGGGGATTTGCGGCAAACCTATCTAAAATTGACCTAATTCCCCCCGACCATGCCTTGCTTACTAAAGGGCCATGCCTGAGTTTGGAAAAAACTAAAATAATTACAATGAAGAACCCTCATGCAAAATACTTGCAAAAAAGTAGCACAACAGTATACAGCGTCCCGGAATCGAACCAGGGACGCCTCTTCATTGCAATGAGACCGCTCAGCCACGAGGGCGATTGTTATCTCCTAAAATTCAATACCAGGTCTTAAGGTCTTTTAACAATTACACCTGTCCAATTTACTGTGGCATTTAACTGATGCACGTAACTGGTGCATTTAACTGGTGCACTTAACTGGTGCATTTAATTGTGGCACTTAACTGGTGCATTTAACTGTGGCTTTTAGCAGGTGCAAATAACGGTGTCTAATTACCTCCGCCTTCTCCCTTATTAAAATATATAACATAATTCTCCGCTGTTCCTTCTACGGCCCTGCAGTCCCCTGTCCTTCACTTATCTAAGTTTCTACACGCTGCCCATGATTTACACTACCTAAAATGAAGGCAAAGTGGTCCCTTGGTTTATCCCTCCTATTGTTCATTTCCCTCTCCTCCTCTATCCGGGCATTCAAAGAAGGTGACCCATGCGCCATTGATGGCGTAGCCAATGACACGTTATGTGGACCGACAGACCCACCAAACTACCTAAAATGTCACACCACCGAATTAGTGTGTCGTTGTACAGAGATTGCTTCTTACTTTGACCCACGTGACGAAAGGTGTCACAAATACGTTGATCAATCGTGCCTTGCTACAACCATGCCATGTCCAATTAATGGTAACTGCTTTCTCAATGAAAATATACAAAGGCTTTGTGTCTGTGACGACACTTACAATGTCACCCAATCCAAAAAGTGTTTCCGTCCACTCAATGAAGAGTGCACAGTGGGCTCGGACTGTGAGGAAGGAAATTACATCTTCTGCCAAGCCAGTGGTCAGTGTGGGTGTAACGACGACTCAATATATGTGGCCTCAATCGACCAATGTCACATCAAAGTGGAAGAATTGTGTGGCACATCCTCGATTAATACCCTCCCTGCCCAACCTTGCAGTGAATTTACTGAATGTCTGGAGGACTTGAATCAAGGCCCTGGTACCAAATGTTACTGTGACCCATCCGCATCCCTCGTCTCCGTGAATGCAGGAGCGTCGGAAGGTGGAGGAAAAATGTGTGTGTCAACTTTTGGTGGTTCCTGTGATCCAGCAGAACGACCAAGATGTCACGAAGAGAATTTTCTAAGGTGTAACATCGACCATCGATGTGTCTGCCCTTCTTTCTCTCAGATCGATGCAACAAAGACGATATGTTTCTTGGACGAAGGGCGAGACTGTTCCCAAGAAGTGGGGTCACAACCATGCAACACAGAAAAATTCTTCATTTGTGGTACAGATGGGAAATGCGGATGTAAAATTGAAGATGGCGCCGTCCTGGATCCTGTCCAAGAGATTTGTGTCCTCAACAGTGGCTCGGTTTGTTCCAATGAAACTGGCAGTCAACTCTGCAATCCAGGGAAGTTCCTTCAATGCCTAGAAGAGAAATGTCAATGTGAAGATAATGCAGTGCTGGATCCACAGAGTGACATCTGTAGTTTAAATTACGAAGCTGCGTGCAAACTCAATGGACAACCATGTGACCCAGCCAAGTTTTTACAGTGTAATTCAGCGGGAATTTGTAACTGTGCTGTGAATGGTCGTTGGGATGATGTAGACGAGATTTGCTACTTAAAACATGACGCCCCCTGTCGGGCAGAACCTGGCAACCAAAAGTGTGATGCTAGTGTCCTCCTTAGTTGTGCACCAGAAACGGGAAGGTGTGCTTGTACAAATACTAATACCGTCTATGATGCGGGGAGAGAGAGATGTGTTGTGTTGGTGGGTGGAGTTTGTCGGACCGAAGATGACTGCATCCAAAATTCGGGGTGTGAGGCGGGAGTTTGTACATGCAAAGGTAAGGCGATAGGGAAATGATTAACTTTGGATAATTAATTAATATATTTTGTGATTTTCAGACACTTTCCATCAAACTGAGACTGGGAAGTGTGTGCGGAACTTTGGAGAGGCGTGTGTGACGGGTGGAGGAGATTATTGTGACCCGGATGCAAATCTTGCTTGCGATTCTTACACTGACGTTTGCAGTTGCCGGGATTCTATATTTATGGAATTTGTTCCGGAAGACAGATTCTGTTACATGAAATTGAATGGTCAATGTGGCACGGATGTGGATGGAGGTGTACCTTGCAAACCACCGCTTTTGACCTGTGACCCAAATACAAGGAAATGTATTTGTGACCCTGCTCTCGGTTACACGGGTGATAATGGGCAGGAATGTTTGAAAGGATTCGGGAGTTTTTGTAACGAGACGGGCGGGAGTGTGAATGACTCTTGTGCCTTCACAGCCCATTCCATTTGTTTACCAATGAATGAATGCGGTTGCAGTCAAGACTATACAGCTGTGGTAGGGAACCTCCCACGATGTGCGGGAGGTTTGAATGTAGCCTGTCAAGATGATTTGGACTGTCTTAGTTCAAAGTCTTTGGGTTGTGTAGAGTCGACTAAGAAATGTGGATGTTATGAGAACCAAGTTTACAATGGGGAAGATGGGTATTGCTACAGTTTGCTAGGGGGACCCTGCAATTTGACCATCACGAGTGACCCTGACCCTATCCAGTTGTGTGAGAAAGGACTCACTTGCAGGGAGATTGATTCGAACCGTAGGAAAACGGGCCTGTGTGGAGCAGGGGGTAGGATTGGATTTGAGGGTCGGGTGGGAATTTTTGTGAGTTTAACTTTTATCATTTTGATTGGTTTTCATTAATTTCATGTCTGCAAATAATTTTTATGTCAAATAAATAAATTTTCAAAATAAAGTAAGAACAAAATCGTCGAGACAAATTCAAACTGCATTTAATTCATCGTCCATTTCCATCAGAATAATTTTTTGACTATCAAAGCCTAAAGGCACACACAAATTTTTTTGCATAATAAATATTTTGAGCAATTTTTTCATGTCTGCTTTTTTGTTTTGGCGTCCCCTTGATTACTCATGTAAGCTCTGATGTAGAACTGTCCAAAGAGAACAAAGTAAGAAGCGTACATGGCCAGTCCAAGGTAGACAAACCGATTGGCTACATGACAGGGAATTCCCCTCAAATTCAAGGAGTACACGTAAAGGGTCACTCCGATCCCTACGATCATTTGACTGAGTTGAGTGAGAGTGATGGACTTTGCGATGACTCGAGGGATTTTGACGCCCATGGCGGAGAACGCGTAGTATGTATACATTAAAGAATGGACGAATAAATTGATGGCAGTGAACCAGCCTGTCATGGACACTTCTTCCGATGTGGCATACCACGTGTACATTAGCACTGTTGTATGGTGATACCTAAGAACAACACACATCAAATTTGAGTTCAGTCAGGCTCAGAGACTCTTATTTGATTCTTAGGAACTCAAAATTGGATCCTTGGGGATCAAATATGAGACTCACAGTCATAAAATTTGATTAGTACAAAAACATGGGGGAATGTAGAAAGGAATTGTTGTGTGTGTGTGTGTGTGTGTGTGTGTGTGTGGAGGATGAGATTTACCAATGAAGGAGCATGACAGGGCGTTTGCGCAGGATGAGGAAGACTGTGTCTCCAAGTTCAAAAATTTTAGACAAATTGAATAGCCATCCATAATAGAGGGCCGCTTTTGACGGAACTCTACAAGAAATATGAAGATAAACAATTGTTTGAATTGATTCAAAATTGCCACTCAAATCTGAGCGAAAGAATCATGTTTATAATATAGATATGCATATTATGCATATTAACTCACATGCCTATACCACAAGTGGCTCCATAAAACCCGGGATCAGTGGTGATTGCAAACATTGCTTGACCAATGACTGAGAAGGCCACCATTGAAAATGCAGCGAGAGCAAAGTTCCACAATACCATACTCTTTTTCAGGACGAAGGGTTGTCGATTCTTCATTAACCTTTGACCTGCGAAGACTAGGAAGACGTAGATGGCACTGGCGTACGCACTGTAGGTCCAGTTACGTTGTAGCCATGCTAGTCTGTATTTGAAATCCAAGTCCGGGGAGAATAGGAATGTGAGGACTTTGATGTCCTTTGGAAAGTCTAGAATCTGTCAAATTAATTTTAAATAAATATTTAATTCCTCTTTGATGGAACGTAAGTAGAACTAACGTAGTGGAATTTGAAACTATTTTGTGATTTCAATTCCAAAATCCAAGACACATATGTGTTTGAATCAAACTCGTTTAGGAATACACACGCCTCTCTGTCTGCTTATTTGACGTCGGCTCGTTTTTACTTGAAATTACCGCCTTTTGTAAATGCGGAATATTTTTATCTCTCGTTTTCTACTTACGTTTTGTAAGGATAGGTCCATTTTGATAATTCCAGAAAATTGGTCAGCTCAATTTGAAACAAGGAATTAAATACGAAATTTTGAAGATGATGGACTCGTGAGGGTAATTACAGAGAGGCAATTAAATCTAATATTTAATTGAGAATCCCTGGACGAGGATGGATGAGGAACTGGAAGATGATCTCTTCCTCTAGACACAGTCTAAAGTATCTCATTTTTATTGGATTAAATCCAGATTACCTAAATATTTCAAAAAGATCCATGATGACACAAGAGACGCAGAAGAGAGAAAAGGTAAAGGTTTCCGCGTGTCCACCTTTTTTGTGTCAATTTGGAAAGTTGCTTCTCTTTCGTTATAACATGTTTTTTCCGCAAAGCATAACATTGAAAGAATAACTAAGTCTTGGAATGGCCTTTCATATGGAAAACCCCTCATTTTTCAACGCAAGTCCATTCTACGACACACACTTGCAATATCAACCAAAATTCCGTGAGGGAACAGAAAATTCCCAGACGAAAGTCTTCACAGCAATATTTTTCAATTCGCAAATCAAGAGACAATTTTTCTTTAAAATAAAGACCAAGGGCCTAAATTAGGGATCCAGGCACAACCATTTTGGATTACGTATATATGTAATCCGTTCCAGTGCACATGGATTGCACAAATTGGAAATAATTCTGTTTTCTTTTTCGACTGTTCCAGAAGGATACGCATCATTTCACAACATTCCCTCAATTTTCTGGCTTTGTGTGTGACTGTGTCTAATTCTTTGTGTAGGCACCATAAATGATTTCGTTATAAGAAACGGTGTACAGCTCTTCCTACTCTTTTTTCAAATCGTTTACTTACAGTCACGTGGGAAAAATGTATCGTCTCGGATGTGTCAATTTACTATTTTTAAGAAACAATACTGAGTTTCCTGGTGAAAAGTGTTGTTGGTGTCAAGTGTTGAATTGACATGGGACCCTCTCGCCTACATAGAGCATGACCTTTTCAGTTTTGACCCATATGGCGCTGGAGAAGGTGGAAGTACATTACAAACTT
Source organism: Pygmarrhopalites habei (assembly GCA_009870185.1). Lineage (NCBI taxonomy): Eukaryota > Metazoa > Arthropoda > Collembola > Symphypleona > Arrhopalitidae > Pygmarrhopalites > Pygmarrhopalites habei. Next base: position 7,188 of record WJFB01002877.1, read on the forward strand.
TGATGAGAATAGTGTAAGGAGTGAAGAGTACACAATTCTAACATTTCAGAGTTTTATGATGCAAGGAACATTTTAATCATTGAAATATATGCCAAATTTATTTTAGCTTCTTGTCCACAAGTTCTGGAATTGAGTGGGAATGGGTGCCCTGAAGATGAATCACAAATTCATACATGACCTTTGTGCTTGAGCAAATCCTCTCAAAATTCACAAGAGAGGGACAGGTGTGAGAGGTGTGCATTTCTCTCCTCCTGAAAAGAGATAAGACAGATCCAAATGTTGGAAATTTACCGCTTTATTGCTTCCTTATCAGGCAGAGAGAAGAAAAGGGGGAGGAGGGGGTCAAATTGACGTGCAAAGATAAAATGATACAATCTGTCTGCCGGTTGAGCTCATCCAGAAATGAGAAAGGGAGGATGCAAGTTGAAAGGTAGCAATTATTATTATCCACAATTCAGTTCAATTGTTTATTTTTTTATAGCCTCCAGGTAGCATTTCAAAGTAGAACTCTAATATTTTGCATTAATAATCGTTATTACCTCCCATTATGATATTAGTATTATTCCTGATCTCTTCTAGATTGCCCTCATTGGCCATCAATTGGGACAGTAGGATGAGGCGGTCCCTTTCAACCTCCATCAATCCCTAATCCACTTTAATCCCTTATTTACAAAAATTCACTCAATTGTCACTCTACATTTCTGTAATGCCAATTTGCAAAACAATTCCCGACACTCCAGTCTATCTGCTGAGGATCCAGTATGCAGTTGACCATTTTTACCATTAGAAAGTGTAATAAATAAATTGAGTGGATAGTCAATGGCAAATCAGAATGGAAATGGTGGATCTTTTTGGAAAATATTACGACGGATTTCTGGAGGGGAAAAAGGTTATTTCTGGACCCTCACTGTCCTCGTATTCATCTTCCTTTTCCTGTTCATCACCGACGATCGGTTCATTTCAATGAATCAAGGAAAAAGACCGTAATCAAAAGAACATCTTTATAACAAAATCTTAATAAAGAGTCTTTTTTCATTGACATCGTTTTTTTGTAGAGAAGTGTCAGTGGTCAAATCAGAGTCGAATTTATTTCTAAAAGAAGGGAATGGAGTCTTGACTGGGATGGAAGATCAACAATCTAAATGGAATGAGCTAGGAAATGGTGTATTTAATTTCATATCGGACAAAATATTTGGTCCTCTCGTTCCACAAGAGGAGGAAGAACCCAAAGTGACTCTGGCACTTGTGGCATGTGGACAAAAACGGAGTGTCGCTTCAAATGTTTTAGTCCTCATCAAATCTGCCATTTTATTCTCAAAAGGAGTTCAACTACACGTCATTGTTTTCAAAGACGAAGCGACTGATGCAAAGCAAAATACAACTTTAGAACAGAAAGTAAGCACAACTAACACTCAAAATTATGAAAGAAATTTTGACATAAATTAATGTGTCCAATATTTAATGTAGCTGGAAAGATACAAGGAAATTGCAACGAACCAAAGTTTGAAATTCACGTACAAACTGTACGACAGTTCCTTCCCAACTGATCCTAAAGTAGACTGGCGAAATATGTACATGACTTGTACTACTCAACGACTCTTTTTACCGGTAAATTCTAATTTAACAAACAGATATTTCTTTAACTTTGTACTGACTTTGTTCTCACTACAATTTGTAGACAAATCTGCCGGACGTGGACGCCGTTATTTATTTGGATGCAGACACCGTGTTTTTGTCACCAGTAAAAGAAATGTGGGACATTTTTGGACGCATGAATCCGGATCAAGTGATGGGAATGATAAGTGAACATGAATTACCAGGCGATGGGTGGTACAATAGGAAGAGCAAAACTCCTTACTATGGACCTAGAGGTAACTCCCATCGTACTTTGAAAGATACGTGAAAATTTGCGATGTTCTAAAAGTGTAATTCTGTGCAATTTAGGCATAAATGGTGGAGTGTCCCTAATGAATTTGACGAGATTACGCAAAATTGAGTTTCAAACTGAGGTCAGTCGAATACAACAGGAGTACGCGGGGAGACTTCGGTTTGCAGATCAGGTGGATAATTACATCAATTTGCATTACACAGCAACAAATAAGGCTATGCATCATTTGACTCATTGGTTTTCTTTTTTTAAATAAAAGGATATACTCAATATTTATTTTCACAGAAATCCACGTGAGTTCTTTGATTTTTTTAAATAAAAAATCCAAATATAATTTGCAAAATTTAAATTGACTGAGGTTATGTGTGGGTGGTCCAGATTTGATGTACAATGTGTCGTGTGCGTACAATTTCCGGAAGGGGCACTGCCTTTGTGACTTCAATACGGGTGGGAGCTGTGGTTGCGTGGATGCCCAGGAAAATGGGGCTGCCGTCATTCATGGCAATATTTGGGGATTTGATAAACTTCCACTCCAAGTCATTCACAGTCATTTCTCACAGGTACAAAATTTAAATGTATTTTAAATCCTGAGAAACACAAATTCGTATATGAATTGTGAAGGTCGTGTAAAAAAGAAGTGGCGAATGATATTCTATAGTTTGACCTGGCGACTGGAGACCCTCAAGAACTGCTCAATTCGATTCAAAATAGATTGAATGAAAACAACAGTTCAGGCAATCCCTGCATGCAGCCTCAAATCAAAGGAAAACTTCTCCACAGATTTGAAACTTACTTAAATACAACTTTGGGGGAAAGAGATGAGAGTAGTCTCACGAATTTTTTTGAACCACTCAAAATCTGGTGAACAATTTGCTTTTTTTGAGTGAACACAGAGCAAATTTTTAAACATGTCAAACGAAGGAGAAACTTTAGTCCTGAGGAGTTTTTTCTTTTAATTCTCATTTATTTTAGTCTCCATTCTCTCTCTCTCTAAAAATTCTATTATGTAGGGAATAGTTATTACTCTGTCAGTACATTCTAGTCATTTGATTGTGCCAAAATAATTACGCGGAATGTTTTTTTTACTGAATTGTGATTTACACCTTTTTGAAAGGAGTCAGTAACGACTATTATTATAATGTTGAACTATTGTAAGTCTAACTAGTGTAAGCGATTTAATGCATGTTTGATATAGCCATTTAAAAGTCATACAAAAGTAAATTTTTACTGTACATAATTGATATGTATGTCAAGCTATTATATTCTGTAACCCGCATGTACCGCTGAAAGCAAATAAATAATCACAAGTGAAAAAATACAGTTTTGTTGATGGTTCTTTTGTAAAACACGTCATATTTAGGGCAACCAAAAACATGCTTTAGCATGTTTATTGATAGCCCGAGGTACTTCATTAGCTATGGGATGTGTTACCCGGGTGTCAGAGGTCAAAAATCCGCAAAAATAAAAACCATAAAAATCATAATCCCAGCCAGAAAGCATAAAAAGCATAAAACAGCATAATTTTGGTAAAAATTGGATTTTGTAGTGCTTTTCTGCAGTTTTTCGGTACTTTTTTGTGATTTTTCAGTGAATTTGATCCATTTTTCAGTCGTTTTGGGGTTAAAAATGACTGAAAACTTCCAGTTTTTCAGCGATTTGTCAATGCTGTGGAAATATTTTAAGCTATCTGCACCAATTTCGAAGAACTATGAACGAGTTACAGTGTTTTTCAGTTGTTTTTGAGTTAAAACTAAGGCAAAAAGACAATTAAAAGTAAAAATTTGAAAAAGCATAAAAAAGCATAATTTAAAAATGTAGGAGCATAAATTTTTTCAAAAAAAGCATATTTTTGGTTGCCCTAGTCATATTCATAAAAATGTAACAGAGGGATTTGTAGACCACCCGCGGCGTCCCTCCTTTTTACTTTTCTTCTATACATATTTACAATGTGTAGGAAAGTGCGAAGCATGAGAAATCTAAAATATGATGAATTCTTCGTAATGTACACTTGATGTATCAGTTCATATTACACTTCCATTACTCCAAATATAATTGTGTGTTCTTCATATCTTGGAGATTCACTGACGAGCTTCCCTATACCAGCAAAGTACTTTCGACACATTTAACTAATTACACGTTAAGAAGGATCGTTTGTGTCTTGTGATGTATTTGCGTATGAATAATTAAACACGGACACGAATAATAACGATGTAAAATGCATTCCTGAATACAAGTCACCCACAAAGTGAGGACACGTCGTGGGTGTTCCTCACACGCCTCCCCAGTTAACATATCGGACTGAATCAAACTTTCCTCTCCTTCACGAATTTAAAACTGAGATGCAGTACTCGAATAGAATCATGTTATTTTTAAGCGAAACAAGTACATGGGTTAGCGTGTGAAGACGTCGTGTCCTGGTGAAGAAGTGTGAGTCACACGGTGTGACCAATTAAAAAATCCGATTTCCGCCCCAAAACCCAGCGAGCATGTCAAAATTAGATGACAGTCTGACAACATTATTTTGGTTTTACAGGAGATTGCCCATGCGACAAGTGAGGATTCAACACGAATAATTAATATTTTCTCCCTCACAACATGAGACTCATGTTGCAGCTTAAAGTAAGTTAAAAGGCGAGGAACCGGGATGACCTTGATCCCGTGATATCAAGATGTTGTACAATTTGTGTGGTGTTTGCATATTGACAGCTCTTTCTACATTGTGGGACTCATCCTGGGTGTTCTTGACTCACATGTCCAAACACTGCGGAAAACAATGTTCGACACGCAATAATGTAGTTTCTGTACACAGAATGCGAATGTGATACTAATCTCACACAGAAAGTTCTACTTATTTCCCCTCTCTATCTGGCCAGAGTCAAAAGATTACGTTATTCGTCACCCAATTTTTCCCGAACAATAGGAAATAAAATGTGATCTAGTTGTTGAAAAAGATGTTGTAGGAAATATGTTGTAGAAAGTCAAGAGTTAGGAGGAGGACTGGGGAAAGTGTCAATTCAGTTTTACAGTTGACACTCGACTGTCAACTTCAAAATGGCTTCATCTGACACGTTCACACGATTGTTCAACTGCAAACAAGTTAAATTAATATTCCTGATTGTCACTATTTCAAATTTGGCTCTCATAGACATCATCTCGAGTCAATATGTTCCAAATAGGGCATTTGGTTCAAATTACTTCCATCCTGGTTATGTGCAACATGAAACTCTGCCAGAACATCTGCAGCACGTTAGTTTTTTTCATTCAAATTGTTTGATAAACTACAGTATAGTAGCAATAGGAAAAAAGGCTAAACGTTTTACAGTATAGTTTGTGTAGTATTATGTATTTTCTTTGGCTGTGTAGCTTTATCCCGAGACGGTCCATGGAGGGCACGTGCCAAATTACTCATTAGAATTTGATGGTTTCCAAGAGAATCCTACTCAGATGAGCCAAGGACCCCAGCAGTCACAATTTCCGCCACAGACACAACAAGTACTACCACCACAACTACAACAACAGCTAATGCAACTGCCGCCACAAATGCCACCACTTAACCAACCAATGACGACCAAAGAAGTGGAGCCAAAAAAGAAAAAGACGAAAAAATCTGGTGGTCTCTTGGCTGCTGTGTCCGAAGTTACAAATTGTAAAGTCCATCGCGATGAATTTTTCACAATTTAATTCACTTAATTTAAAGTCTCTTATATAACGAGTGACTTTGATTTAGCTATTTTGTTAATCAACAGCATTCACGACGATGAACTTTCCCCACTTCATGCATGCCATACGAAGGGGTCGGCTTTTTGATCAGGGTGGAGGTCTCATGCCATACGCCGCACTCTTCCTCGCCGCATACTCCATTGATTCCATGCTCGTAAGTCACAAAATGTTACTTGATCTTCATTTGAATAATCATGACTAATTAATTTTGTATCCAAAAAGAGGAACCCTGCCCCACCTCCACAGCCAATTAAACTCCCGCCTTTCCGCCGTATCAAGGAATTAGGACCACCTTACTTTGGGAAACGAAAAAGACGACAGCGACGAAGGAAAACAACGACGACTGCTGCACCGCCACCACCCACCACCCTCAACCCTCACTTGGCCCACTTTGAATTCAAAACTCCGCTGGGCTCAATCAATGTTGCCACCAACAAGGATCACAAATTGCTGCAATTATTTGGAAAACGGTTAGGTCAATTTGAGACCACCAATCAACATTATCCTCCACCACCTCCATCAGACAGCGCCTCTTCCGAGTCAATCGAAAGCCGTCCTTTCAAATCAAAAAAGTTTGACAGAATCAAATATAAAAAAAATTGATCATCCGCTTTAATTGCTCATTCTTAATATTTATGTATTTACTCATAATTTATTGTAAGCAAATCAAAGTTCCACGTCCGAGTGTGCAATATTAGTGAAGTCGCTGATTTTTTTTTGTAAATAAAAGTCTTTTCAAAATTTTGATCCTTGGATTTTATTTGTTACTAAAAATTTACATTGCAATGATAAATTTATTTTAAATTTTGATTTCGTGGTGAAAAAATTCAAGGAATGCGTCTGGCCTGGGCGGGATCGGAGAGCTTGACCTTGGCATTGCCGTAAGGTATTCGTTCGTTGTATTGCGTGTCAAAATGCTTTGGATTCCCATCTGAATCCAGAGCAGCAGCGAAATATAATTGATTCAGACTGTAAACGTTCAACGTTCCACTATTATCTCTTGAAAACAGGAACGTTTCGAATCTTCTGTTACTCCAGACTAAATCCCTTACGTACTGTAACCAAGAAAAGAATGCCTGTCTGTTCATGAACCGAAAATAGTGCAATAAAATTTTGAGTGATAATTTTACCGGTATTCGTTCTCCCCGAAAAGCATCCTTCATCTCTTGCTCAGTCCCAATTATCACAGAGTTGAGTGTCTTTGACAATAAATGTGAACCTCGACGACCCAGCCATTCAATCCACTGAGCTCTTGACCAATCTCGATACCCGCTGTCTTGTGGCACACCTATATTTTAGTTTGTCACTTGTGGTTAGATCTGAATTAGGTTTTAAAACATGGAAATATTGAAAGAATGCGAAAGTACTTGGGTCTAATGTATGCGAATTTACGAAGGGCTGAAACGACATATGGCGGCCGCCACTATTCGACGTTCAAACTCCGATCCCGCCCAGTGAGAGTGTGACTGCATGCGAGGGTGCAGGTGAATTTAATGGGTGTAAAGTGCAATTAGGGTGCAAAATTACAGTGAGTGACAAACTACATTTCCTGTGTTGTGTGCAACAACTTGTCGATACAGAACAAGACTGTCAAGGGCCTTGCTCTTCCCTTCCTTGTGGCAAGGCCCTCCATTTTGAGAAGCAGAAGAGAAAAGTGAACATAGTCACAATCGGAGCAAATGAAGTGAAATTGTTCAGACATAATTGCCATAATTGATACACATTAGTATAGATGAATCTCCCGCCCACAGTGATGAACGACAAAATCCCACGTGGTTTTCCCATCATCGTTATGGGCATCTCAGAAGAAGTAGGTGGCCGAAGACGTTGGTATAAAACTTTCCTTTTCTCCTTCAACTTTCCCAAGTCCCCCGACTTGGTTATTTTGACACACATTGTGTATTTAACATAAAGACAAAGTATACCTTTATAAATATAGTGGCTGATAAATTTTCAAGCGAGCATGCGCCCACTGCCTGCCTACCCACTCCTCTTTCGAAGCAAGGGAACTACCCTGAATATCCACCTGCCCTAGACAATCAAGACTTTACTCATCTTGACCCACTGTCGACAGGACCCATTAGAGCAGTGCTTCATGAACCCTGCCAACGAAACCCATTGTTGACGATGCGACCCATGCAGACGGGTCAAGTTCAGAGGATATCGAGAAGTATGGATGGTACTCCACCGTCGAATCCCCAAATCCCACGCCTGCGTCTGAAATCGTATCCACATTGTGCAGGAGATGTTCGTCTTTCTTCTCATCTGATCGAAGGTAACGTTAAAGTCTCATTATCAATTTCCTCTTCTCATTTAAACATTCTTTATGCTTGTAAGCTTTTGCATAATTTTGAGTAGATAAAGAAACAGCTGCACTAGTCAATCCGCCTTCAGTATCCGCAACTCCTCCTAGAATAAAAAAATCTGTTGACCATCCTCCATCGTCAACACAAGTTTCCGATCGACCTGCCAATAGTAGAAAGATGGACAAATTTCGACCAAGTACACCCCACCAAGGAGTACCGCCATCAATTTTTGCTAAACCAAGTCAGGATAATACAGAACTCCAGGAGAAGATTGAAGAACTGCTAACAACAATGCGAGACAAGGAAACACAAATGTCTCTCATCCGTTGTGAGTTGTCGTCTTTGAAAGAGAAATTGTTGACCAATGCAGCCGAGACTGGCATGTCTAGGAATTTGTACCAAAATTTGAAGGCGGATTTGGGGAAGATGGAGAAACAACTTTACACTATTGAAGTAAGGCTCACTTCTGAGATTTTCATAGCTTAAAATGCGTCACAAAATATTTAATCATCTTTTGAAGGAAAAAATAGAGCAGCAAGAGTTCACACTGCCTAGCGAAGGCGTCCGTTCAAGTTCCAGAGGTTCCTCCTCCATTGGCTCGTCCTCCTCCCTGGAATTTGATCATGATCGCCTTGTAGAACAAATCAAAATTTTGAATTTACGTGCGGAAACTGGGAATTCTATTGGAATTTGCTTCAATTCAGGAGGGGCTAGTTTTCAGGTCAATTTCGTCAAAGTTTATCTAATTTAGTTCCGTGAAATCAAAGGCTTTAACTCATTCTAAATTGTTCAATTGGACTGGCAGAGAACGGACGGAGTTTCCATGACCCTGTACAAAAACGGGTTCTCGCTGGGCAGTGAAAAAGACTTTGCCCCATTCTCTAGCAATAGGGCTAAATGTTTCATCCAGGATATTTTGGACGGGTACTTCCCAACCGAATTTCAAACTGATTATCCGAATGGCGTCCTCTTTATTGTATGTTCCACTTACT
>WJFB01002878.1:0-16090 GCA_009870185.1 Pygmarrhopalites habei
TGCGAGTCAAGTACAGTCATCGTTGGTGGTCCTTCATTGGGAACGAGGAATCTCGCAGACCGCAGGCTGAAGCTGCACATTCGATTTGTTGTCTGTAAGTCTTTCCCATTGAAGGACCACCCAAGTTGACTGTACTCCACTCGCAGCTTCTCTTTCCATCCACACCTCCTCTTCTACACCTCACACACATTGCCCCCATTCATCCATCCACACCAACAAGTATATAATGCCAGCAATTATGTTGACTTTGATCTCTTGAAAATTATGAAAAATGTAAAATATTTCTAATAAAACTTTGAAGATACCGATCGGAGACGGTATCCTTCCGAGATTTACTTTCCCATCGAACCTGTGTCAACTCTCATCACATGGGAGCTGAATGTGGAGCGGTGAAAAGCTTTGAGGACTATGTGTAGTGAGTTTAACTAATTTACAAAATTTTGAAGGAGAGAAATATAAAGTCACAAAATGGCTTCTTTTGAAAATTTCTGAATATAAATGAACAGCCGGACACGTTACGAAGTGGAAGTCTGTCCATTCCGGGGAGGTTACTTGTACAGTAATGCAATGTTTTCTCTGGCGGGAGACTTGATTGCAAAAATCAGTGGAGACACGTTCACAAACTTAGTAATAATTCTTTTTCTCACTTCCCTTCTTAAGGAAGGCTTCTTTTTAACTTTGACCTTTATGAAGCTTTGAATGTGTAAATGAGTAAAAAAAATGTAAGAATCGGAATATATTTCAAAATTTTAAATTCCTTCAAAAAGATGGAAGGTTTCCTGACTGAGATTGGGATGACAAACTCGAAGTGGATAAATATGGATGAAGACTATGAAAATTTGGAAAATATGGCGCAAGGTTATTACATCAACAAAGAGGGGGTTTTGACAAGAGCCAATGCGAATCTCCTCCGGTATGTTAAAAAAACTTCCCTTTTACATTAGCTGTGCCATTCCTCCGGTAAAGTTCAAAATTTTGGGAGCAAAGGATAATGCATAATGATTTCACTTATTATTACAGTCAAGTTTCGAATGTTGCACCAGCGGCCGCCATTTTGAGTACAGCTGAAGATATGATGAAGTACATTTCATTCCATTTGAGTGGAGGTAGAAACTTGGAAGGCCAGCAAATCATTTCTAAAGTAAACATTTTAATTTTTTTTAAAAAATTACCTTCAATTTTATATTTTAAATACGAAACTCATGAGAGAATATTCAAAATTATGAAGGATATGATGCAGTGGCTCGGTTATCCATCGATTCATATCGACAAATTTGTTGCTTACGGTCTCGGTCTACAAATAATTTATGGAGTTGGTGGGTCAATTTGAAAATCCTTTATACATTTTTCTCACAAAAATTTGTTGGACAGCATGTAATCAATTTCTAAGAAAATTTGAAATGACATTTTGTGTAATCATATTGCATGCACTTAAATTATCAGAGCAATAATTTTTTCAAAAACTGTTGTAACTAGTTGAGATTTTTTTGCAAAAAAAATTATTAATTACTTGCGATTTTGTCCAAAATATCTTTCTAAAGGACCAGACACAATCCTCGCTCATTCTGGCTCTTGGCCACCATACGCAAGTTTACTGACTCTCTACCCAGCTTTGAATACCGGGATTTTCACCACTTCAAATGGACCTGGCCTGGCAGTACCACAAGATGCTCAACTTCAACTCCACTTGAGCATTTTCGATTTCATTGCACAACAACAAAATTTGACAAAAGTTGAGGATCAATTTGACGTTGGCAAGCAAAACTTAAAATTTTCAACATTATTTCCTAAAGAATCAAAACAGCAAATGAAATACAAGACAGATGATTTAAATAGCAAGGAATCGAATAGTATCAAAATTGCTTGTGCAGACAGTGACATCATTGGTCGGTTTGGGAGTGGTGAAAACGGTAAGCTGTGTCATGTGTTGCAGAAGTTTTTTGCATATTAAAGGTATTGCCAAATTAGATTTATCATGATTGGATTTCTGCCAGTTTGCCTTCATTTTCCCCACAGGATTTTTGTTGCGAAATTCAGAAGGACGATGTTCTGTTGTAATTTGTACAAATTTTTTCTGTTGGATTTCCAGGTGAAATAGAAATCTTCATTGAAGCCAGCACTCAATCCTTGAAAATCCAATTTGGGACGCTGGCTACAGGGAACTTGCATCAAGTAGAAGAGGAAGATTGTAAATTTGTGATTGAATGGACTTCAGACATTGTCGTCATGTTCCAAACGAGCTTGGATGGTTCTGTAAATACTCATACTTTGGATTTTAAATTGGCCGAGGTGAGTGGGGAGTGGGACACTGCTATTTTGCAAATGGATGCAGAGATAACAATCCTACAGAGGAATTTAACATTGGAGGACTTACCAATCATCCCTTATGATCCTAGTAGCTGTGCTCCGTCAAGTCACTTGACTCAAGTGAATAATTTTCTTTGACGCAAATAATTGGATTTAATTTCAGCCTGTAAATTCGCATAAATCAAAATCAATGGAGTACTCAAAGAAGATTTGAAATAATAAAAAAATAATTAAAATAAAATGTGTCATCTTAGTTCGAACCAATGCATAGGTTGAGTTGTTTAATGGTGTCTATGGATAAGGGGAAATGTGTGTGAGGGACATCGTGGGAGGTCTGGATGGTAAGGAAAGCTGTGAGTCAAGTACAGTCAACTTGGGCGGTCCTTCAATGGGAAAGACTTGCAGAAAATAAATAAGAATGTGTAGCTTCATCGTGGCCTACGAGGTTCTTCTTTCCCTGATACACTCTGTGTATCCAGTCCAGTTCTCACACGGATTCCTCCATTTATAGAACTCAAAGCCTAATCGTTTACAGAAGATAGGTATTTCGGTATTTGTAAACCACTATGCTTGCGGTTGGATATAAATATACATGACTGTAGGCCCTACAGTGTAGGGCATGTCCTGTACTTTTTATAGCCTGGCCATTTTGGGGCATTTTTTGGGCATTTTTGGACATGCCCGGGCATGCCTGGGCATCGGGCAGCTTTCAAAAATGTCCGGGCATCCTGCAACCCTGATTGTACTCGATTCAAAGCTTCCCTTTCCATTCAGACCTCCCATGAACCTCACACACATTCCCTGTTCATCCATCTACACTTTGACTTTGTCCTTCTTTTGCACTCTGTGACATACCAATCTTGAAACTAGGTTTATGTTGACAATCAGAATTAATATTTATGAGGACTGGAAGTTATGAATCACATACAGAGTACAAACTGTTCAGTTTACAATGTAAACTTTACATATTAGTCAATTTGCAACGCTTGTATTGTGTACAGTTTTCTTACTATTGCAAATTCTATGGTTGGTTAAGTTTTTGCTGAGTCTAAATTGAAAATATTTAAAAATTGTGTGGACATGGCATCAAATAGTTGCGCGTACATTGTACATTAATAGATGTGTGTGATTTAAACTTGGAAGAGAATGTCTTCATACACATTTGGTCTTAGGATGCACCCCCAGTCAGCAACTAATTTTTAATAATGGAAATATTGTTGCAAAACCAATACTGAATAAAAATGTATAGACGTCAGTATCAATTCTAATTCAGAATTGACTGGAATGTTTAAATCTTCAAAGTTAGACAAAGTTTCAACGACCAGCTGCTCTGGATTATCATTATTAATTTCACCATTGAAGAAAACAAATTTGACCATCACTGAGAATGATGCACTCAATTCTCTTTATACTTGCCCTATTTATTCCAAGGAATTCTGTCGATTCCAGCAATAATAAGAATGATGACAATACGAGGACGATAATTGCTGAAGCCTTCACTCCTAGACATGTCCATTTATCTTACAAAGGTTTTTTTTTAAAAATTAATTTAATTAAAAAAACCGTTGTCTTTAGTTTTAACATTTTTAAAAAAATTCGATATGTGTTCTTCAATAAAATCCCAGCCGAGTCCACGATGACCGTGACCTTCAGTACTCCGAACCTTCCAGACTATGCCTATGTTGAGTATGGACTGTCAAAAGAAATTCTCCAGTCGTTCCAAGATGGAGTAGTTGATTTGTTAGTGTCAAGATCTGAAGATGCTATTGGGTCACAGTACATCCATGAAATCACACTTTCAGAGGGAATCCTTCCAGGGAAAACTTACTGCGAGTCTCAAGCTTTTGATTTATTATTACAGTCAGGCACATGAAAACAAATTTGGCTCACTGGATTTTTCCATTGTTCCTTTTTTAATTTGTATTTGCATTGGCATCTTTCGTAGACTATCGATGTGTGACTTGGACGGAGTCAATTTCTCAGCATTTTCATTCAGAAATTTACAAATTCCGAGTCCCACTCGTCACTACGACCAACTGGTCACCCTTTCTCCTTGTCTTTGGTGACCTAGCTCACAATGGAACCAGTATGCCATCTTTAGTCAGGGAAGTAGACTCTGGTGTTTACGATGCGATCATTCATCTCGGAGATGTTGGCTACAATCTAAATAAGGTTTAAAAATAGTACATTTTCTTCACCCAATTTTCTACCGTACTCCTTTTTTGAGGATTTCTCAATTTTTGTGAACAGAATGGCGGGCAGGTTGGAGACTTGTTTATGACTACCATAGAGAAAATGGCAGCCAAACTACCGTATCAAGTCACGCCGGGGAATCATGACGTGGATTTATTTCTGTATGAATTTTTTTTCGAAAAGCTTCCTCTTCAAGTCTTTTTTAATTCCACTGAAATTGTTCCAGTCTAAATTAAATTTTGATTAAACTTTTTTACATGATTGGCAATTATTTTTCGTTGTGGAATTATCCCAGGGACTACAACGACTACTCTATGAGGTTCAGGATGCCTGGAACTACAAAGTCTTTGACTTACAGTTGGAACCTTGGTCTAGTTCACTTCATCTCGATCAATACAGAAGATTTCTTCCACACCACTCACAAATGGCCAGAACAATTTCGATGGATTCAACAGGATCTTCAAGTAAAACCCAACACACAAATTGACTTGTTTCATTTGTATTGAACCAGTTTTAAAAAATTGAGATTTTGTTCCAGGAAGCAAATAAATTGAGGAATGTCCGACCGTGGTTGATCGTGTACGGACACACACCCATGTACTGTTCCAGTAATTCCTCGGATAGTTGCCAGTTTCCAAATAGTACCCTCCGCATCGGCTGCGGAGCTTCTCATTGGTACTACCATCTATTTGACCTAATTGCATCAGTAGTTTAATGATCTGTTGATTGGTCACCTTCCGATTGTAGTTACCTTAAAATTGCATTAATAATCGTATTTTTTCAAAAAAGCCCGGGTTTGGAGCGACTTTTCTACGACCATGGAGTAGACTTGTTCCTGTGGGGTCACGAACACAATTATGAGACAACTTTTCCATTGTACGACTATAAAGTGTACAATGGGAGTTTGGATAAACCGTACACAAATCCAAGAGCACCCGTTCATGTTATTACAGGAGTGGCGGTAATTTTGATTAATTATCTAATTTGTTACAAGCTGATGGAAAAGGTTCTAATTTAATTTGGTTAGTGGTTACTAGAAAATTGTGTAAAAATGAAAGCCCAGGCAAAATGTTGTGTAATTGTGGCTGCCTTTTTGTCTTGATTTAATTGTAGGGATCGTACGGTATACCTTCTGCTTACAACGTTCCTTATATTGACCATTTTGATGACAGAATTCCTAAACCTTATTGGTCCAGATTCAGAGACATTGACTACAGTTATTCCCGCCTCAAAATTGTGAATGGTTCTCATCTCGAATTCCAACAAGTGTCTGCCACAACCGTAAGCCTACGTCTTCTTTCTTATTGTGTCAAAAAAATATGGCAGTCCAAAATATGACATTTTGATACTATAATTACTGAAGTGATCCTAATTTTTTGGAAATTTTTCTGTGGTTTGAACCAGGGAAAAGTGATTGATGACTTCACGCTGATTCAAGAGCAACATGGTCCTTTCAATTCCAAACTTGATCTGCGAAACTACATGTAATTTTGAATGGGTTATTTTACTTGTAAAAATAAAATGTGTGTGTCTTCACATACACATCATATCAATTTCAAAAGACACACTAATCCTTGTGCTAATTACCATTCTTGTTTTAAATGGAAATCATTTAAAAATTATTAAAATTCAATACGCTGTACATAATCTTGTATTCGGCCACTCCATTATATATTACGTGTGTGTGTGGTCATTTATGGCAGACATGATATGAGACAATAACTAATTAATTCCCTCATAATTTCAAACATTTATCCTGGAAAAATGTTGACTAGATCAACCAGCAGACCATACCCAATACGCTGCAATTTATCAAACTTTTCTACAGACGACGATCATTTTTTACCACAATATTGTCCATGTCACACTCTCTCACACACACACATTACAAACACAAATGAGACCTTCCTTTGTGACATAATATTCCCATTTATGCGAATATCTGTTCATTAAGAGCAAATTGTAAATCAATCTGACAGTCAGACTTTGACTTACTCAGTTTTCCACCGGATTACCAAAGGCAGATAAAAATTGAAGTGTCCCCCAAATCTGTCCCACGTCAATTTTCTTCAACATCAATCATGATTACAATATCAATTCCTACTTTTGTCAAAGGTGACACAAATTCATAGAATTTAGTCTCACTCTCAAATTCAAGGAAGAAACTTGCAGACCAGACTAGTCTAAATCTCCAAAAATAAAAATATCTAAAGTTTTTCAAAACATCAAAAATGCGTGACAATCGATCAATGTTGGTCCAAAATCTTGGTCCTGGTTACCCTAGCCCAATTCTGGTTGCAAGGTACAATAAGTAATAAGAGTAATTATACCTCATCTGTCTATATTTTCAATATTAATACACTCGACATAATTCATGTGCAATAATCAGCTTGCTTTACTTAATATTATATTCCACAGAATATGGAATACACGCCCAAATTATAAACATTGGAGTCGTGGGTCAAAAAATGTTTTATTTGACCTCTGTAAGTGTACTCCATTGTTTCACTTAATGTAAATTCCCGTCACACTCAAAACCTACTCTGGCAATTAATAAGAATAATTTAATCTTGTATCATCACAGACCAGAGCCACGAATTGGGTTGGTGCACATTATTACTGTCCGGCGACTAACAATGGTGGTGGCTCTTTGGCACGGATTGAATCAGAAGAAGAGACCCAATTCCTCAACTCCTACTTTGCTCCTATTTATGGTCCGATTTTTCAAATATTTACTCAAATATCCTTATCAAACATTTCCCGTTCCAAAGGAATGAAGGAGGGAATTATTTAAATTGACAGGGAACACTTCTGCAAATTATTTATGGATCAGTGCTAGCACACTTCACAATCCACAACCAGGACAATTTCCCCTACGATGGTCTAGTACAGGAGAAGAATTGACATACACTAAATGGGCCCATTGGGGGGAACCAGCCATTGGCTCCCCATTCACCATGAATAAATGTACCATTGCTCATTACACTAATGGTCCCGCCTCTGATCCCGACTTTGGCGTGTGGTGGAGAATCCGAGATTGTAACGAAGAACTGGAGTATCTTTGCGAGGCTCCGATTAATCCGATTTAGGCTCTAAATCGACTCACATTCAACTTGAGAGTAAATCATTTACTGTGTAAATGAATGAATAAAATCAGAAATCAAACCAAAAAACTGTTAACCATTTTGGAAGTCATCCCATCTAAAACAGTATTTTAGTTTTGCATAAAAATTCAAAGAAAATTTCCCTCCAAACCTTGCATACTTTTTAAACATGTTTATTTAAGAAAGAGACAGATGCATCTTCATTCGTTTATTACTCTGCGAATTCCACACGATTTTGTTAATTAGACCATCAAAATTACAAGTTTACACCCTTTTAACGACCATTCCATCCTTGACCAAGTAATTAAATATTCTTTCACCACCATCCACGACGTGTGTGTGTGTGTGTCGGTAGTAAAGGGATGCGATAACCCTCCTCACGTGTATCTCCACACAATGCAATGCATCAGAGGTTTCTTGGATAAAAAGAGAGAAGAGAGAGAGAGAGAAGCGGCATGACATCAACAGCCATCAACTGTCATCATTTTAGATTTGTTTATGTAGTACAAGAAAACTTGTTCATTTCCAAACGATCACACTCGCACAATCTCATTCCTTATTAAAATAAAGATGACCTCAGATGAGGAGTGCCCGCGAGCATGGCTACAATCACTGTTTGCGTGTGTGTCTTTGTGTGCGGGAAACTGATGAAGCCACAAAGGTACTAAAATAAAGGATCGTTTTATTTTCTACCCCTTCCTTCTCTCTTCTGTTCCTGTTTACAATCTCCTCTCCAATTCAACTGCGGTTGGCCTTGTAAGCCAAAAAGATGCAGAGAGACTAACACACACTGTAAACAACAATAAGAAATAAAGGTATGTGAGAGGAAGAGAATGTATGTGTGTGGGCGATTCTTCATCTCCCCGTGTGTGCATCTCATTTTCCTCTGCAAATTGTTTTTTGTGAGGATCTAATAAGCAGGATTAAATATTTAATCCATTCCTTTTTTAATTGATTTTAATCGATTAGGGAATAATGAGGAATTTGAAGATTTCAACAGTTCTACTTTTACTCGGCCTTGTCAGCGTGTCTCAGGGTAAAAAGAGCCGGAAAATTGTATTTTAATTAGTGAGGGCGTTTTGTATGAAAATATAATGAGAGGAATTAAAAGGAATTAAATTTAAATATTCCAGCCATCCGTTGTTACCAATGTTCGTACATTGAAGACGTGAACGACCGAAGGTTCAACCAGGATTGTGTGGACAAAATTGGAGCGGGAACAGTAGAACTTGAAGGTCAGCTAAAGATAAATGAAGACTAATTTGAATTGGAATTAAAGGGAAATAATTATGGAATTATTTTGTAGAAGGAGCAGCCTGTGTCAAAGCAATTGGACATCATGGTCCAAATAGATTTACACTACGTATGGCTTTCCGTCCAGCGTCAATTTATCAACAAAATAAAATTACTCTACCCTCGGGTCAAGGTTCAATAACATGTCATGCTGCCAACATCACAGTGGATCGAATTGGTGGGAGAATTGTTAATAGTTTGGATGTGTGTGAAGTTTGTAA
Organism: Pygmarrhopalites habei; assembly: GCA_009870185.1. Classification (NCBI taxonomy): domain Eukaryota; kingdom Metazoa; phylum Arthropoda; class Collembola; order Symphypleona; family Arrhopalitidae; genus Pygmarrhopalites; species Pygmarrhopalites habei. The sequence continues at coordinate 9,119 of WJFB01002878.1, forward strand.
TAATGAAGATGCTTGTAATGGCACGAGTCGTTTGAGTAGTCTCAACGTTTTTTCATTCTCTTTGTCATTTTTGTGTGTTCTTTGGGGTTTGTACAGGAATTAAATATTTTTGGAGGAAAAAAGCTAATTTTGAATACAAAATTTTTTAGTACCTACGTGAGGTGCGATTGGATTTAAGAAAATTCATGGCAGTTCATTGAAACTCCATCCGTGTAGATCAGAACAAAAGTTTCTGGGTCATTCACTTTGAAATGGTTTTAGTAAAAACTGCATGACTGTCGTGGGTTACCCATGGTGGGTACATTTTGTTTTCGCAAGATACCCGCCAGAAATTTTTGAACTTATATTTCCTCGTCAGACAAAAATCTCATTTTATGCAGTGCTTTCCATATCGCTGGTCTTCTTGTAAAATAACGTAGGTGCAGTTGGCCCGTGACGCAGTATCAAAGCGAGCTCTAGTGTGCAAACGAGAGCGTATGCTGCGTCAGGGGTGAAGTGTACTTAGGTCATTTTGCATTTAGGCCAGCGATATGTTGGGTTGTCACGTTACGTGACTCACGTGTCCAGCTTTTGTCTGGACAGTCAAGTTCTTGACGGTCCTGTCCAGTTTTTGTTGATCTTGTCCAGTGTCCAGTCAAACGGGTAAAAATTTTACAGTAAATAGTAAATGCTTTTCAGCCCTTTCTGTCTCAAGTTCCATACTGGAGCTTCCAGTCGGGGTGTGGAGAAAGTGTGAGCGGGAGATATGAAAAGAAGCACTAAAAAACGTCACTGAAAAGTCACTGATTCATTTTTTTCTGGGAGATACGGCAACGGAACTCTGGTCCCAATCAAAATCAAATTAATTTTTTTACAACAATCTGGAATCTTGAATCCTTAAAAGGACAAGGACCTCTGCTCTGTCATTTACACTTGGAATTGTATTTATACTATAAATTTTATAGTAAAGTTACCTACGATGAGTCACGCATAAAATATTCTTTCATTCCATTGACCATGCTGACAGCATGATGCTGTTGTCCAATAGAAATGTGTAAATAAAAGATAGAGATTCTCCTGCACAAAAGTACAGTCTGGCTCAGGAAAATCAAAAGTACATTTTGTGTTTGTCTATCTTCTCTCAGGAATTTTGCTGGCAGTTGACAACCACTAGCTTCATTGACCATTGACATATCTGGCATGAAATATAGGGCTAGGGTAAAAACAACACCAACAGATATTGGAGTAAAGAGACCCTTGATTGATTGCATTGCTAGTATAATTGAGTCAGACTGTATTCCATATCTCTTTCTAGTTTCTAATAAAAGATGTTGACTGAGGGGTTTCAAATTTCTTCATTGTTGACACAAAAAGTGGATGTCGTGTTCCAAACACATGACGAAGTTTATTTATACAAAATTGGATTCAACGAACACGAATATCCTTACATGTGATTCAGAAACTTTAAATTTTTAGTTTAGAAGGCACGTAGTGTGTGTGTGTCACACTCTTTTTATATTCCCATGAAGTTTGTTCAATAACTCTTCAAAAATTCCCACTCTCTCCGTTCATGTAATTCAACTCAATTTCAAAACTGAACTTTCGTGTGTGTAGAAGTGTATAAAATTGTGAGAAGTAAATAAGTGGCCTTGAGGGAATTCAATGGTCTATTCAACTAAATAGTGAATCCATTTTGTAGTGTCAAACGAAAAAAAACGAGGATGAAGTATTCAATTTTCATTTGGATGGTAGTTGTCCTCATGAATCCAAAGGAAGGAGACGCAGACGAACTGAAAGAGCAAATTCAAGTGTTTGGCCATAGAATCATAAAATTTTTCAGAGGGGATATTAAGTGAGGCTATACAATTTTCAAATTTTAATTGTACTGATCCAACCAAATTGAAAAGTGTGATTTACATTTACAAAAATGTAATACTTTCATTTAAGATTCTAAAATATCTTTTGCAGAGACCTTAGCGATTTGATCTCAAATTCAACAGTGACGGAACGTTGGACACTGAACGATGACGATCTTGTCGTCGGGATTGTGTGTATACTATTCATTGTCTTTGGTCTCATCATGATGCTCACTTGTTGTTGTCGGAAGAGAAGGAGACTTCATTCTCAACTTTACATTAATACAAATGTTTAGTGTTATGTTTAATTACAAAAGTTGCTAATAGAGACCCATGCCAAATCCACCTCAAAATTGTACAGCTGTTCATGGTAGTTTGTAATTCAGTCTAGTGTAAACACCATTTTAACAGAGAGCACGCGCGGCGCGCTATGTACAAAATTGTCTGGACAATCACGTTGAATAAAGTCGAGTGACTCGACTCGAGTTCTTCCAAACTTTTTTACAAATAGTTTTAACCAATAAATAATTAATATTTGAAATTTCTTTTGTTGTCGATAATATGATTGTAAATTAAAATAAAATAAAATAATAACTTTGTTTCCTTTGATACTAAAATATTTTGTCAAAGAATTTGTTTCCTAATAAGAAATTCATTCCTTCATTTCTGAAATATTTCACACGTTGTCAAATTGTACTTGGCCGTGAACCCTTTTAGCGCGTATTGCGAAACTCCGCAGGTATATTTTAACGATAACGATGAAAATTGTCGTCAAAATTTATTGCTATGTAGCCTGCGATTGACTTTACAATCTGGGAAAGACTCTTTGAGAAGTGGAAGTGATTTTTTGGGGAAATAAAGGATTGAGCGTCCACTCCATAAGACTAAATGTCTCGACCAAAGACTGTGCAGACTAATGTCTGTCTTTGTGTCATAAACTTTAATCACTTCTTCTGCTAAATTGCTCAGGTGTACAGTCAATGCGTCGCTCTTGAGTACTACACACCACACACACACAATCTATGGTCACCACACACATACATTCCCTGTCCTGACTGCACATCAACTTTAGACTTGTCACATCAATTCCCTTCAAGGAAACAAAGGAATGACACACACAGTCCCAATGAGTATAGGAGACAATTAAAACATATCTAGTCCATCACTCACGTACCCAACTCACAATATACAATATAAATGTTCCTCCACAAAAATCGCTCTGACTCCTTCAAATATGTGAACTAATGGTTTTTTTTCGCACACAGTGAGAAACTTGTTTTTCAAACTCTTGTATTTGTCTCTCTCTCTGTAGGAGGAATGTAAGCCTCAAAGTCGAGTCATTTTTTGATCCCACAAGTTCATAGGAAATCTCATTCAAAAATTAATCCGAGTAGAAATTGTCACATCCAGAATTTTATAAGGGATAAACGAGCGTCAGATGTTCGCCATTTTTTCTTTCATAATTTTCCTTTCAAGATTTCTGATCTGGTTTGATCCAGTTTATTAAAACGGAGAGCATTTTGTGATGCTAAATTGTGTGTGAATGAAAACAAAAAGAGAGGCAGAAAAAAAAGGTATTAATATTATTGCAAAAAATGACTTATGTATTTCATGAAATTGGGATATCAAAATTTTAAAATGTGATTTTTAAACAGGTTTTTTGGAAAAAATGGTTTTTTGTTGCATTCCAATCCCAACTTTCTGGAGAATGGAGAATCCTGAAAAGGATAGGTTGAGTAATCCAGCTCCCGCTGCCTATTTAAATAGTATTGGAGTGGACAATAAAAGTTTTACAAGGAGAGCAATGGTCGTTCAGATGGTATGGAATTGAGAGAGGAATTTAGAAATTAAAATTTTGAAATTGCACTAGATTTTCAAGAATCATGGGCGAACCGCTAATTTCAAATGTAATTTTTCCCTTATTATAATGATAAGTCATTTTGTACTTTTTGTGACTCCAGATTATTTCCGTCCTCATCTTAATCCTCACAATTTCCTTCATGATTAAGTCGGCCCATAATTTCCCCGCGCATGAGCAGGCTGAACTAATGACGTCAGAGTTGATTTCGGAAAATAGTAAGGAAATTCAAATTTTGTCAATTATTCAAAAAAATTTCATGCATAATTTCTTAAGTATATTGAAAACTTTTCAATGAAAAGTCCTTATTTCTCCCATTTTTTCAAATACCACGTGACTAGGTGGGCGGATTGCTGTAAGTAGCATAGCGGCCTTGATTTTATTCATGAGCCTTATCTACTTAATCGGTGAAAAACTGGTAAGTTCCGTTCGGCCTTTGCAATTTATTGCGAAAATTAAAACAATTTGTAGGTAATACTGGAATACACTATGCATGCAAAAAATTTTTGACAAAAGACTTTATGCCAGAGTAAAAATGAAATCATTATTTTTGAAATTCAATTCTGTAGGCGGGAAATCGCCTGGTGTCAATATGGACAGTCTTGTATTTTGTACTGTCTTTTGGGATGATTGTGACATACATTTATTACCACGATTTCCTTGGGACGGACGGGACTTTTCTGGTGTCGGCAGGAATATTTGTTTCTCTATTTTTCAATTTGATCCTTGTAAGAGTTGTGGCTGACACAAAAGAATTGGATCAACAAAATCTCGTGTAAACTGTACCACACAGTGACACACACACATTGTATACAAAGTTCATTTTATGAATACAAAAATCCATTTTGTCACTTTAATAAAAAAAATTCGATACAAAAAATCCAAATCCATGAACACATGCACACTGCATGTATTCAGGAATTCCCCTTCCAATGACAGTTTAAAATAATTGAATCAATTCAAGGCTACAATTGGGAGACAAGATCGAAGAAGGACCTTCCGTCATAGAAATCCCACACATTGAGAGTGTGTTTTCTATGACGGAAGGTCCTTCTGCGACCTTTTGTCCCAATTATTGTAGAAAAAGTTCCATGTTTGTTTTCTTGGTTCGAGGCCATTACGTTCTCTCAAAATGTATCATATCCAATTTATTGTGGGCAATTACAAAAATCCATAGCTTAACAAGAGGTCTAGTTGAAAAAAAAGGTGCACTGATTTTTGCTATTTTGAGAAAATAGATGACTGGATGGAGCAGTTGACATTGTTCATTGATGACTGGATTGTGTGTAGCCAGAGAGAGTGTAACATTTTTGTGTTCGTGTGTATTGACCTTGAGTTTCATACCAAAACAAATTGTTGTCGGATGTGGTTTCAGATGCTGATTAATGATGGTGGGTGAATTGGGGAGGATGATGTGGATGTACACCTCTTGTCACGCATCAATTACGAACAAACCCCAACTTTTTTGTATCTAATGATATTCTAGGTTTCACTGGTAGCTGGCATAAAGAGCAGTCAGTGGTACTATCTTCAATTGATCCCAAGTTACCGTGTCATTGAAAGGCTCGGATCCGTCATCTTCCTTTCGTATAAAGAGTAGTTCAGATTCAGGCACACTCGCCCCCTTCAATTGTGCTTGTAATTTCTTTTTAATCTGGAGTACATTTTCTAGTTCTTCTTTACGCAAATAGAATATATATCGCCTATGCGCCCTACTATCAGTCAAATTCCGTGACGTATACATAATAGTTTGTGTACCTTCCAATTCACCTTGAGCTTGACAGGTAGATCCAATAGCGACGAAAATGACCACAATGGACAAATATTTGGCAACCATTTTTTGATTGGATCGATGTAGTAGGAAGAAAATTCAGGACGACAGTGGAATGAAAATACGAAGAAACGTGCACAGTGTCCTAGTGGGTAATAGTGTCAAAACAATGTCATGAGCGCCATTATAAAATCATAAATTGACTGCTTTAATCAGCGAATTATTCCAAATGGTTTACGGCACCCATCAAGTCGTATTGTCGTATAGTGCGCGTGTTAAAGCTCGGGACAATCATTTACTGTCTCATTTTTATGGAGGAGTTAAATTACACTGAAACGCACGTACATGACGCGTATACAAACAATAAACTCGGATTCTCCAAAATCCAAAATCAAATTTTCCCACCATTCCTTCAGAAAACTACTGACAAATCATGAACCACTTAGAATTTTTCTGAAAAGTCCCGGAATTCTTTGAGACGTTAGAAAATAGTAGAGAATACATGAGGAAACGACGAAAACGCCACCATGGGTAGATTTGGCAGGGACCGCCTGCTTATTCTATGCTGGCCCCGGAAGGCGCCTAAAAGTTGCTGTTAAGTACTCCGCTAGTGTACTACACTGACAATTTGAGTTAACCCCACGGCTTTACTTGGATGGTAACCTTTGGTTCGTGTAGTTTATTTTTAAAAAGAAAGTTAGAATTTCTAACTTAGAAATATTTAGTATTCAGAAAAACTACTATACTGTATTCTTTTGAAACTTTTTCTCTTTGAAAAAATTTGACAATGTATTCACTGCATGTGTAGACAAATATTCTTATCTTTACCTTGTTAAGATAATTCCAAAATAGGATAACTGCATTGTGTCATCTTTTGGTATACGATTATGTACTCTGTTCTACAGAGATGACACGAGGTCCAATGCAGCTATTTCCATTTTGAAAATTACCCGCGTATGTCATACACCAACACTTTTACATACATATTACTTATTACGAGGTAAACAGAACGGAGAAACGTTTTACCTCGCGCTTTCTCAATAATTGTAAGTTCCAAACCCTTATGCATTTGACAAGCATTTTAATTTTGCCAATGGAAGCAAATTACCCACTCACGTACAGGAGAGGAAGATGTTGCTTCTGGAGAGCCGAAACGGATATTTACCGGGAAATTGTGTCTGACTAGAATGAATGGGTAAACTGTTTCACGCACATAAAAAGATAGAGTGACAAAGAGATTAAAAAATCGAACAAGCAGAGGGAAGCTCATGGAAAGCACTAAACTTATCCAGTCTGGATTCTCCATGAGAGTCTGGAAGTGCAAACTTACTAAGTTCAATACGTGTCAGGTCATTTGTTATAAAATTTTTGTTATAAAAGTGATTTGTTATAAAAGTCACTTGTTATAAAAGTCAAATGTTATAACAGTCATATGTTATAAAGTTAAGTGTTATAAAGTAATTTGTTATAAACCCCGAGTTATAAAGTCAAATGTTATAAATCCTGTT
>WJFB01002879.1:1027-16089 GCA_009870185.1 Pygmarrhopalites habei
TGTGAGTATGTGTGTGTGTGTGTTTGTGAGTATGTGTGTGTGTGTTTGTGAGTATGTGTGTGTGTGTTTGTGAGTATGTGTGTGTGTGTGTGTGTTTGTCCATGTGTGTGTGTACGAGTTGAGAGGTCGAATGGTGTCAAGTGCGCAGTTAGCCCTGCAAAGCACAGTACATTGTAACGTACCATATGTAGGCGAGGGCGAGGAGGAGCGGGGTCAAAGTTCAGGTCAGAGGTCACCCTGTAACACCAGGGCAACGGTTCCCAATCAGCGGAGACATAGGTTCACTTCTGGAATTCAATTCGTGGAGTATATAATACTTTTATAGGTCAACCTTTGACCTGACCATTTGACCCCTCCTTCTTATCACCACCTACAGTTACAATGTACTGTGCTTCTAAGGCTAACTATGCAATTGACCTCTTCTTCTCCTTCACACACACGCGTGCGCGGTACTTTCCAAGCGTACGATGTACCACACACACACACACTTGTTCTACCTTATTCTCGTTCAACTTGTATGTACCCAAGACTCTATATTCCAGAGATCCGAGTGGAATTTTGATTCTTCATCATTTTCTCCGACTCACTCATCACCAGCTGGAATAGGAAAATGAAGCAAGTGAGAACCGTCCCCACGACCTGTAAAACCCAACTCAATTACAATCACGATTACCTGTCGCTGGTATTCTAGCAAATAAGTATTTCTATAAGAATTTCTAATTTTAAAAATTGATTCATCTCACCCCCGTCAACATGGCATGATTGATTGGAAAAAAATTGAAGGCTGTTAGTCTCCATCTCCATTTCATAAACTTGTGTTCAATCCCTTCCAAATGATCATAATTCCTCATCCTCATTTTCTCCCCTCCATGAATTCGCACATGGCATGTCGACAACAAAACGGAAGGACTCATCGAATCTTCAACTTTCTCCGCATTTTCTATTAACTGTCATTCATACTTTTTTAAAATTATAATTTTCTCCCTATTTCTCTTTGCAAGTTTCAAATAAAAACAGATTACTCGATTCATCCAAATTTTGGATTCCAAAAAACATGGCATTAATTCTTGACTCACCTTTTGTTCCAAAAAATTCCCAAAGTTGGCCAGCAGAGTAAGTTTCAACACTTCCACAATGGCACTCGTCAATGGTTCATACCCATTCATATCCGGCATGACTAGAGAACTGAGAGAAGCCGTAAAATAAATCGTTGTATTAGAAACCAGAATAAAGGCATACAATCCTCCCATCTTTTCATACATTCTAAAACAGATTTTCATTTGTAAGAATCTTTTCCCCAAAATGTCATCACTAAAACTGTCCCCCACATTTCCCTCCTTGTCACACAACTTCATAGCCATGACGTCATGAAGTCGACACAGAATGAGTCCAAAAATGATGAGGAAACTGAGAGCAATGATAGAGGATGTCATGACACAGTACATAATAGAAGCGTCAAGGATGCAATAAATTATTCTCATCCCCCGGCCATTAGGAAAGAGAGTACTTGAGTATCGAAAATGTTTCATAAGAAAGTAATTAATGTAAGAGTAAATATTTTGAATGATTGCACAAACTACGACGATAAGAAGGGCCAGCAAATATTTTCCTGTGTACGTCGCCAATTTATTTTTCAACTGGAGAATCGGCATAAAAATTTTCTCACAAAATTTGGGTAGGTGATGCCTATCGTGATTTGAATTTCCCGGCACTGTTCTTGTTCCCTGTTGGTTTGTGGATCTGTTGACCTGATTAAGAGACGGAGGAGGTTGAGAGAGCATATTTAAATTTTGAATTAACTGAACAACTTGGCAGGAACAAAGGATGGAGCTGAAACGGATGAGAAAATCAAAGGCAGTGGGAGTGATCCAAGTAATAATTTCAACGATGTGAGTAGAGAGAGCGGAGGATTGGGTCAAAACATTAGTAGATTTGGACAGAAGTTGGTCAACTGTATAGAAGATAGGCAGTAGAATGAAGAGGATGCTGAAAATACCGATTGGATGACAAAGATGGGAAGAGGCTCTAATATTTGGTTTGAGGGGATTGTGGATTGGGAGGAGGCCGTGGGTGTAAGAAATGAAAACGAGGACTTTTCGGAGTTTATTCATTTTCAAAATATTCGGATTTATCTGAGGACTGTCAAAGAATTGGAGGAATTGTAGTGGAGTAAGTCAGTCAAAATTTTGAGGTCACGAGCTATCCAGTAGAATTTAGTGACAATCAACATTGATCAAGAGCTTTGCATGAAAAAAGTTAGGGGAGAAGGAAGATAAACTTTGAGTAGAGAGTACATGCTATCTAAAAGTCAGGTTTTAAACGATGTACAGGAAGTGAGAAATAATGGATGATAGTGGAGTATGACGACAATTTGATTTTTGTGAACATGAACTTCATGTCTTGAGGTTCATGTATTTCGGATGGGGACAGATGGATGATAAAGACAAAAGTGGAGTGATAGTTTTTGGGTGTCATAATCTAATTTTGTTTTGACATTGAATCTACTTGTAGATTTTACAGCCTGTAAGCTACGCTACAATTTTCAAAAGTGAGATGAGTTACAGTGTGTAATGTACAGGGCAAAAACGGTTGAATGGATTACATATTATGCATTATGTTGATGAGTAGGGAGAGCAGAACTGACATGGATAATCCATTGTGTATTGGGGAGATTGGCAGGCTAAAATGAGTACTAGTTTCTCACTTCATTGTTCGAGATTATGTTGTCTATGGATGTAAATGCGGAAAATCAATAAACGACCCTTTCAAAATACAAGAGTTTGCGTCCAGAAAGAAAATGTGCGATACTAGCCTTTCAAATATTAATTGTAAATTACTTGGCCGTTATGACTGTGTCAGCCAAGAACTACGTGATTACTGAAGAGTCGATAAAAAATGGGTTTTAGCGCCTGAAAATGAACTGCATTGTCTAATTTCCGTGATACACTCTCAGTATCCAGATGACACGTTTTTTTAAATTTGAATAATTGTAGAGTGGCCGCACTAGACTCATTCTTCTGTACATTCGTTAAGATTGCATTCACACTTGGCAATTGACATAATATTATGTGCTAAATCAGCAGGTGCTCCAATCCATGTCGGTTAAAATGGAATCATGTCCCATCCCCGTGTCACCTCATTGTAGGAGGATGACCTAAATGGGATTTCCAAATTAATTCGATTAATTCATCGTCCGTCTGATTGATCAGTCTGTATGATTTAAGCATTGCAATGTTTACCCTTTGCTGTCATGTCATCCAACCCAAATCCCTAATCAACTACTTGACACAATTTTACATTTTTATCCTTGTTCCACATTAAACTTGTCTATTTTCATATTTTCACAAGCCAGTTGATCATCAGTCAGTTTTTGGAGGTGTACAATCATCCTCGAACCAACTTTTCCCATTTTGCGAAAAAACCCCGTGCGGTGTACACAAACTACCTCCTAACTTGTATTTTTCTCAATATCAACCGAACGTTTGGCTACAAAATGGCGGGTAGGAACAAATACTCAACCCTTGCTTGCATCCTCCTCTCATTATGGTTGACAACAGTGGAAGCTAGTCCGCATTTTTCTGTGAAGCCTCCTAGAAGAACGTATCCAAAATTTGAATTGGACGTCCCACAAAATGTACTCATGAGTGGGAAGGCAGACTTACCCAGAAATACAGTACCAGAACACTATACACTGAGAATTCGACCAATTTTGAATGATGCACCAGAGGGAGAACAGTTCACAGCTCCAGGTTACGTCTCTATTGTCGTGAACTGTCTTGCAAACACAAATGAGATTACTTTGCATAAGGAACCAGCTCTGCAAATCAACACCAGTTCAATCCTCGTAAGTGTAACAAAAGCTAAGTAGTCAAATCTCATTAAACTGATTGAGTAAATTCAGTCAAGACACTTTTGTTCAAAGTGGGAGACATTTAGTCCCCTTGGGAAAAGTTGAAGATGAAAAGTCTCATTTACTCATTTATCTTCTGTTTTCCCCAAATGCACCATTAAAGTATAGAACTTGTAGAGATGATAATGATGATATAATAATTTCAGCTCTTTGCTCTGGGAGAAGATGGGAGTCATGGGAATGAAGTGGAGGTCACAGGGACGGTCTATGACGAACCGAATGTTTTCTACACGTTCCAATTGGGAACTGAACTCGAAGCTGGACAGAGATACGAATTGTCTTTAAGTTTCATTTCAGAGATCAATGACCAACAGTCTGGTTTGTACAGGGCACAGTATTTGACACCATCCGGTGAAACAAGGTCAGTCCTTCGAATTTTGTGAATTTAAAATTGATTCTACAGCATTTAATACAATTGAAACCAAAATTTCTGAATGGAATGCTAGAATTTAATTGTAGTCAATGCAATGGCATCTCAACTATTTATCCTGGACTGATTTTGTTTATGCAGATACATGGCAACCACGCAGTTTGAGTCCTATGGAGCGAGAAGAGCATTTCCATGTTTCGACGGTAATTCTGAATTTTTATTTCAATTTCAAGTAGATCATATCTGAAAGCTTAGCTTAGGGATAAAATTACGCTAGGAAACACAAAAGTGTGTGTGAGAAATTTTTTTCTGTAGATAGAAATGTAGATTTTTTAAGAGAAAGAACAAAAATCAAATGCCATTTTATTTATTATAGAACCGGGACTGAAGGCAACCTTTGACATTTCAATCGCTCGTCAAACAGAACGTAACTCCCTGTGCAATACTCTACCAAAATCAGTTGGTGTAGTCGAGTGAGTTCCATGGCGAAACTTCTTTTTGGAAACTTTCATAAATCAAGTTACATTAAAAATATTTTCTTCTTGTATGTTTATTTAACTTCTCCCTCGTTTGTGGATATGAAGTCCTTCACTGCCAGAAGGTTGGGTATGGGACGTTTACAATCAGACTGTCCCCATGTCCTCATATCTGGTTGCCATCATTGTGTCTGATTTTGTCTGTGAGGAGGCAGACCCAACTATTTTCGAGGGTCGACCTGTTCGGGTGAGTTTCTTTGAACCACACCAAAATTAAACTAACAGGGGAGAAGATTTCACAAGAAAATTTGTCATGTGTGCCTGATGGACTGATATTTATCCAGATGTGTGGACCACCTTACCAAATTGAGGATTACAAAGCGGGTGTGATGGGAGCAGACGCAGCTGCAAGGGTCATGCGACTTTTTGAGGAAAATTTCAAGTATCCTTATGAAATGTTCAAGTTGGATAATGCCGCCATTCCAAGAAATTATTTTGGTCCGGGTGCGATGGAGAATTGGGGACTTGGTAAAAGAAATTCGCCATAAATGAATCACTATAAAAGCTTTGTAACTTTTTTCTGCAGTTAGCTTAATTATTATTTTTAAAAATTTCATGAATTTTTTCTCTCTCCTGTATTCCTTCAACTCTTCCTTTGTTGAACTTTCTTGGACACACACACACAGTTACCTACAGGTACAATACAAAATAAATGAATGAATCGAGAAATTATGTACAGAAATATCCTAATCATTACTAATTAAATTGAGACTCTTTGCTTAAAGGTAATTATTTGTATTGACTGTAGAGACAACTACGTCCTGCATTATGACACACAAACTACAGAGTCAGAACGTCAACTAATGTGGTCTATAATTGCACACGAATTGGGTCATCAATGGTAATATCAATTAACCAAGGTGGTGAATCCTGACCTACGATTTTCTGTCACAAAATATTCCTAATTATGAGTAAATTGTGATTGCTTCCTAATTTTAGGTTTGGGAACATTCTGACGTGTGCCACGTGAGAATTTTACAGACACTTTAACTTAAAATGTTGATTTTAATTACTATTTCAAACTTTTCAATGAGATAAGTGAGAAGAATGTTAACTAATTTGTCTTCTACTCGAATTTTGTAGTTGGGGTCATCTGTGGTTGAATGAAGGTAAGCTCCTAGTTGAGTAGATTGTATAATTTACTGCACAAATTCAGAAGCATACAAAATAGTTGAATTTTAAAAAAATATTTTCAAAGGATTTGCGTCGTACGTGTCGTTCATGTTTGACCGGATTGTCCCCGAGTTTGATGGGGAGAGGGATATCTTGTGGGATACTGTCCAGAATGCTCTTGGCTACGATGTGGGTCGGGACGAACCCATTTACAATGAGGATAGGAGGAGTGGGAGTACAATAATTTACGACAAAGGAGCTTCCGTCTTGAGAATGGTTGAGTCATTATTTGGAAAACAGTTACTCTACGACGCTTTTGCGGAGTATTTGAATCGACAGTGAGAACAAAATTTACTGACCTACTGCCCCCTCTTTTGTCATTAAAAATTACTTGTCATTCACAAGTTGTGAAAGAGTATAAACTAATTTGTCTATTTCCTCCGTAGTGCCTACCAGCCAGTGATGCAAGACCAATTATTTGCGGTGCTGACTGAATTTGCTCATGCCAACAATGTCATCCCAGCTGACATGGACATGAAACAAATTATGGACACTTGGACAGTCCAGCCAGGGTAAGTTCACCTTAATACACAACCACACGACTCGACAGTTGTGCTCCATTCAATGGAAAAAATGGAACGAAGTACAGAAATACAGACAATATTGCAAAATTCTTTTTAAAAACTTTTCATGCCAATTTTTGCAGATATCCCGTGTTGAGGGTGTCCAAAGTGGACGCAGGCAGTGTTCAGATTACTCAAGAACTATACCTGTCCAAGGTACCTGATCAACAGACAGGAAAAACAAATGAGCCAAAAGTGGGAACCTGGGAAATCCCTGTAGCCATTGCCAGTGCATCCAATCCCGATTTCTCGAATCATACACCAGCGCTTTGGTTGAGGAGTGATGTAGTTGGAAGAAGATTTGAACATGACACAAGTAGTTGGCTTGTCCTCAATCCTGATGCAATGTGTAAGTGTGAAGGATTCAGAGTTTTTCTTAGTAGGATAAATTCCACATTTCCCACTTAAAACTTTTAAGTTAAAAGATTGGGAAATGTGAAAATGCAAAACTCGTTAAAAATGTATTTAATTCTTTGTTTAGCATACTATCGTGTCAATTATGCCAACGAGTTCCTGGCTCTCATTCATGGTCAATTGGAACAAGATTTAAATAGCCTGAGTGGCCTATCCAGAAGTCAACTCCTTGACGATTACTTTAGCTTCGGAAATTTGGGTACGGACATTACCTGTCTTCAAATAAATTTATTCTGCTTTAATATTTTAATTTCTAAAAGTCAGTATTCAAGTACGTCATGATTTAAAATTTTAATTCTCTTCTTCTATTTTAATTTTATGAATTTGAACTGCCCAGGTCACGAACCAATTGACAAAGCCTTGGAACTGACAAAGTATATGGAGAATGAGGATGACTCGGTTGTATGGTTCACATTCCTAGACAACATTGATTTTTACAGAAAGATGTTTGAAAAGTCATCAGTGTTCGATGTAAATTGACATTATATGGTGACGTCGTTTAAATACTGGAGGTCTGGAGGAGATGGGAAGCTCCGAGTCAAGTACAGTCAACATGGGTGGTCCTCATCTTCCCATGTCATGAGAAATAGAATTTTGTAGGCCAGGCGGAAGCTACACATTTTGCTTGGCTGCAAGTCTTTTCCATTGAAGGACCACCCAAGTTGACTGTGCTCCACAGTGAAGCCTCCACTCACAGCTTCCCTTCCCATCCACACCTCCCATAGTGTACCTCACACATGTTCCCCTATTCATCCATTTTAATTCCCACACACACACCAACAATAAAATAACGCATGCATGCTATCTTTGCAAAATATCAAAGCTAGCAAACTGATTTTCCTTTTTTTAAAAAAAGGACTATTTACTGCCCAAACTGGACGCTGTGCTGAACAGACTGCTCGAAAACTGGACAGTTCCGCTGAACGCCGTTGGATCTGGGACGAGGGTCATATACATAGCTGAACTTTTGTCCTACGCCTGTTTTTACGACAGTGTCAAATGTAATGAACTGGCGTTGGATTTATTCACACAATGGATGGCCGAACCAGAACGTTTGACTGAACTGTAATTTTCTTTTCCTTTTGCTATTTTTGCCCAACTTTAATTTGATAGTTCCAAATAAGATTTATTTGACTCTTCCAATTATACTCTGCACATTTTTCACGTTATTTAAAATTGATTGAAATCTATTCTTTTCTGTTATAGGATGCCACCGGATTTTGAGTACACCATGTTATGCTCTGGAGTGGCCCAGGCTGGACAGGATGGGTTTGACTTCCTTTTGGACCAATACAACAATGCAGATCCATTTGGGCTCCACAAGGACAGGTTTGAGGATGCCTTGGCCTGTTCAGATTTGTCCATCTTGCAACGGTAAGCATGAAAACCTTATTTCACGTCACACCATTCACTTTCGTATTCAAAATGATACGTAGAAAGTTACACACTAAAAACAAGCTCGGCATTAAAATTCAATAGGGAAAATGCGGGGTGGTTGTTTAATAAAATTTCAATTTTAAAATGTGTACGCAGATTCCTAATAGACAACTTGTTGTCGCTGGGGAGTGGCTGCAAAGGAAAGAATTGTGTTCGAAATGGAAATCCATCGTCTATTTTGTTGAAAGCAGCTGCTCATCCAATTAGTCGTAAAATGGTGGTTACATTTTTGAAAGAGTTTGGCAGCTTAATTCAGCATAGATTCGGAGAACGGGTGGTTGCTGACATTATTAAAACATTGAGTGAGACCTACAACACGGATTCGGAATTGTATTGGGTAAAAAGAAATTCATTTCGATACAATATTTCACTATGGTATCAAATTAATGTCAAATTTTGAACGCCACATTGTCCTTTGCTTTTGTAGTTGACACGACTGGTTGCAGAACTGGGACAATTTTTACCAAACCAACTTCCAATTTTGGAGGAATCCATACAAACCGTCAAAAATAATATTCAGTGGATGGTGGAGCATGGAGAGGCAGCTAATAAATGGTTTAATTCTAAACACTAATTTTAATAAAATTATTTTATTATAAAACGTAAATTATATGAAGCATGCCCATTTATATGTGCAGTACAATGTTGGATGGTCAATTAAATTGTCATCTTTAAAAACTAGACCTACGTAATAGCGAACTGACAAAAATTCTTGGTTGCAAATTGAATTGTTTATTACTTTTTTCATTAACTTCGTGTGAACATATGACATTCCAGAAGTTTCCATGCTACAAAAATTGTGTTGTGTAAATAAATAGATATTTTTATTAAATACACGACATGCGTATTGTGTATATTCTGCCACATTTATCAGCCATTGTAGGTAATCCTGGAGAAGTCCTTTCTAACCTTGCTCACCGGATTTTCACACTCAAGAGTCTTGAGGACCCAAAATCTTTGCCAGTCAAATCCTTCTTTTTCGCAATGCTCTCAGACCAGAAATGTAAAAAAAATTCTCTATAATTCATACACTGTCTTTATACTGCCTTTATTCCTATATCCGTAACTGGCCAATTGCTGGATAACAGAACAAAGTACTGAACATATCATTCCATAATTGGCATAAAGTGGGGTGAAAAATTGTGAAAATATTTAGCCCCAATTAAAATTGACACGTTAATTGTCCTCTTCACACACACACCCTCAGCCCCTTCCTTCCTACCACCATACCATCCTTGGGATATATTAATAGTAGGCAACTGTAAAACAGTTTCACTAAGCACGTCATCATATTTTGTTTCACATCATCAAAGATTGTAAACATAAATTCATAAATTAAGGATGAAGGAAAGTGGTGAATGGAACGTGGAGAGTGACGTTCCTAATTTTATTAATTTATTCTCCCTATAAATAAAATGTTCGAAGAAATGACGCCACAACGTGGACAATTTAGATAATTGTGGGTCTACTCACTCACGCACTTGTCATTGAGTCTCATTCTGATAAAATGTTAGTCTCACTTGTGTGTGCTTGTGTCATTTACAGTGAACTTGATTCTTTTCAAGGATACAAAGCTTTTTCCCTTGCTGGATTCGTACATGAGGAAGACAAATGGTTTATGATGTGCGACATGTGAGCCATTTGTGTTGGTTTAATCAATTTGGTATTTAATCCCTTTGTTAAACAGCTAGTAGAACATGAGGAGACCATTGTGAACGGTTCATGACGGCCGTGGTCGTGTAAATCGTGCCAGGCTAAATATACACACTGGGTAATCTCGGAGATCAGTCAAAATTATCATATTTTACATGTAAATGTGGTGGATCGCCTCATGTAAAAATGCGTCTCGTATAAAAGCGTGTTGTGTGTTCATCATTTCAATCAGTCATTTGATTAACTCTGTTCGGACAACTTAACTTCACAGCTAGAAGCTTCGGTGTAAACTTCAAACTTTTGTCAATCCCTAGCTGACTAATAGCAAACAAGAACCAATTTACCAGTTCACCCAAAACGTGGGATTTTTAAAAATATTTAACAAAATGACGTCACAAGTCAAGTAAGTTTACACTATAATTATTCTTTTAAAAAAATTCCAAATCATTTCGTAGCATTTTAGTTCATTAGGCTCCAGATTTGTGAAGAGAGGAACTAATAAACATTTTTTGATTTTGAACAGAAATCTGAAGAATCATTTCGAGACTTCAAAGCCATCCTCAACAAAATTGAAATTAGTGGACAAAGCACTGAAAGGGGGGAATAAACATGGAAGTTATGTTTATGGAGGGAGAACAGCAGAATCACAACAAACCTCAACTCCTCTCGTTGTACTAGCCAAACCAGGAACTTATACCATGGTCTGTAATGAAGAAGGCTGCTACATCCGGATTCCACACAGTCAACAACAACAACAACAAATCCTTCAGACAAAGAGACAAATCTCAAATTCCCTAAATTCTTCTCCACGGTCCACTCTGTCCAGCTGCTCCAGTTACAATGATGACCTTTACGACGTTAGGAATAAAAATAAATTACAAATGTATTATTAATGTAAATTGTAAATCACACACCGCGTTTAGAAATTATCCTTTTGTACTTAACTTGTATTTTAATTCTTAATTTATCAATGTACGTAGAACGTAAGTTCTAATGCTAATTGGCTCATCATAATCCAGATGAGTTTTTGTAAAAGAAAAATATTTACCGTCATATCTACTTGTCGTCGCTGATAAATAGTAGATATGATTATTGTATGTTTTAACATTGAACTCTCAGAGATAGCGATTCCTATTTTTTTACATGAATATTTTGATACTTTGTTCAAGAAAAGATGATTGAAAAAAAGATAAATAAAATCGAGTTTGTACTTTTTATTGACAATACCACGTGTACGCCTCAAAATACACAATTTAACGTTCAGCGTTTCAACATTATAAAATTGCAACTTCCACATAAATCAAAATAAATCTCAAAATTTTTTCCATTCAATTTTAACGGCATGGAGAGAATAGGTTGTGTTGCTTCGTTGTTGGTGTGGGAGTGTAAACATGGTAAACATTGATAAATGCATACGGGAAGTGTGTGTGTGTGGCACACGCAGGGAAGCTGCGGGTCCAGTACGGTCAACTTGGGTGGTCCTTCAATGAGAAAGAGGAATCTCGTACACTGCAAATAAAGCGGTGATGATAATCATCACCGGGCTTTGGTGAAGAACTTTTATGAGCAAACGGTAAAGAAACCATCACCAAATTTTTTAAAAAACGTCACCATCAAGGTAGAGAAACATTGTCACCGAACGGTGATACGTAGCAAGCTTGCACGCGTGTGCGGACCGTTTGTCACCGCCGCGGTGATGATTTGGTGATGAAACAATACCAAATGGTGACAAATAAGTACCACCGTTTTCGGTGATAACTTTCTTCACCAAAACTGGTGGAGTCATGCCCGCTTACCGACCGGTGATAAAAATGACAACAAATAATTTGCAGTGTAGGCCTATATTTTACCTGAACGAACCTACATATTAAAGACTAATGCCTCAGTTACAGTCGTAGGATTATGATTTTGATTTTGATTTTGATTTCACCACATATACTTATGATTTCAATTATGATTATGATTTCATGAAATCAGAATCCTGGCGGTTTTTCACAATTCATTTATAGTTCCTATATGATTTTGATTTCGATTTCATGAAATCTTACACACATTTACACTTCTGATTTCACCCTCGATTCTGATTTTGATTTCCGATTTGCTCAAGTTGATTTCAATCCAACTTTTGAAATCGGAAATCCTACAATTCATAGAGTTGTCATTAAGTGTAGCCCGGTTTCCTTTGAGGATTTTTGATGAAAATTAAATTAAATTGTTTGTTGACATTTTGGACAAAATTAAGATTCTCAACACTTTGCAAAGTGTTTTTTTCAAACTTGACATGAAACAATCAAACTAGTGAGACTTAGATGTAAGAAAAGTGGTTCATTTAAGAACAATCAATTTTCTTTTTGTGTCAAAGGTGACGAAGAATGTTTTCTGTCATGTTCATGTGAATTTCAATTGTAATTGCTAGTTTTTAGTTGTAGTTTTACACAAATTATGTTTATTTTAAAATATTTGAACAACACATTGAAGTGTCTGTGTGTGTGTGTGTGCAAAAGCCCTGCTTATCGAATAACGGCCAAATATTGCCTTGTTAAAAATCACCTGGCCCGTTTTCGGAAAATCATTTATGTACAGTTAATAGGTTCTTGTTGTAGCTTCAAAATAATATCAAGCTTAGAAATCATAGAAAATGCAAAAATTTTATATTTTCTAGAGTTCAGGAGTTTTGCTCTAGAAATACATTACAGCATCAGTTCAATCAAAAAATGAAATTGAAGAGCCCGAATATTACGAATTCGTACTGCCCTTGCAAGGGTTCCTCTCTATTTGCGAAAAATTTAACCGATTGATTACTAACATCATCATTGACAAATTTGACTGTTTTCATTTTTTGAAGAGGGGATGAAGTAATTGGTCATATCATTTGACTCTTTTGAATGATCTCGACGCCAATTTATTTAATTTTTGTAATCAAGCGAATCTCAACTATGGAAAAACTTTGAGGTAGTATGATCCGCGTTGAAATCTGCACATGTCGAAGACAGGAAATAGGATCACTTCAGCGCCGTTTACGGAATGCTGAAAGATAATTTTTCAAAAATTAATTATTCTCATGCAAACTATTAATAAATACAAACGGCGTCGAATTTCTAAATTATACATAATTAAATGAACTGATAATGATTGTTGACTAAGGTCGTTCAAAAAACAACCGGTGGATTATTTTGTCATGTACAGCATCTATCTCTTTACCGGACAGCTCCTTTTTGTGAGGAATTGTTTTGCCGTATTTCACGCAAGTTGCGAACGAGGATTATTTGAGTGGCAATTCAAATTTTTTTCACAATTTCATTTAAGTAACATATTTCATTTTTGATCTTTTTTGTTACTATCTTTGTTACTCAAATACTCTTAGATGATGACTAGCTTAGACGATGACTTAATGCGTCTTTATTTAAATTCTCTAAAAAAATTAAAATTGCAAAGCGAATTAGTCGTAGAAGTTATACAATTGAGAAGAAGTAAGAAATTTTAGTTTTGAGTTAGACGAATTCCTACAATGAAGTAGCAGCGGCCTTTCAGGTACCAAGAAGTGTTGTTG
The DNA here is from genome assembly GCA_009870185.1 of Pygmarrhopalites habei. Lineage (NCBI taxonomy): Eukaryota > Metazoa > Arthropoda > Collembola > Symphypleona > Arrhopalitidae > Pygmarrhopalites > Pygmarrhopalites habei. The sequence continues at coordinate 14,634 of WJFB01002879.1, forward strand.
GTGATGTCCAACAAAATCGGTCAAGAATACTACAGGCATACAACAACAACGGCATGTCAAGTAAAAGATTGCACCCATTTGCTCGCCCAGACGTCGATGAAGAACTTTACAAGTGGTTTGTGTCCATGAGAAACTTGGAGGGCAACATTACTGGAATTTTGCTTCAGGTCAAGGCAAATGACATAGCCAAGGGTCTGGGAAATACAGAAAATTGTAAATGTACGCCATCGTGGGTTCAACGATCCAGAAGACGTTATAATATTCAGTGGTCGGTTAGCCACAGAGAGGCGGCTGATGCAGACGTGGAGGCTGCAAAAATCTGGAGAAAGGATGTTTTTCCCAAAATTTCAGAAGGAAATCAGCCAAAACAAATTTTTAACGCTGATGAAACAGGATTAATGTTCAAGCAAATTTTAAATAAAACAATGAAAATCAGAGCTCGTAGAGTTTCAGGCCGGAAAATAAAAAAAGATCGTGTTTCTCTGATGGTATAAGCCTACAAAAACCAAATCATGGCAATTGTAAAAATTGCAGAATTCATCCATGTCTTTCGTGAGTGTGTATAATCGACAGGAAGAACGGCACCTTAAATGGACGAGGGCATTTAGACTTCCCAATGACTAGAAGTTTCTTTTTCTTTGATCCATCCATATTACAGCAAACCTATTGACAGTACAACTTTGTATACCAACGTTTTTAATTTATAAAGTGCCTTGAAAATTGGGACAAACAACTTCTAAAAAAGAAGCAAAAAGTTCTCCTTTTAGTCGACAACGTATCAAGTCACAAAAAACTACCAAAATTGAAAAACATTAAAGTCGAATACCTTCCCCCGAATACCGCCAGCATCTTACAACCTCTCGACCAGGGAACTATAGGGAACCTGAAGTCCTACGATAACAATTATGTCGCAGCAGACCACATAAAACAAATAGAAAAACATGTTCAAAAATTTCCAAACAGGAAAGTATTCACTCCTGAGTTACCGAATCTTTTGACTGCTGTGAGATGGATAAACGATAGCTGGAACAATGCAGTTAGATGCACAATTAATAATTGTTTCAGAAAGGCTGGTTTGTGCTTTACTTAAGCTTGAGGAACAAAGATTGTAACAAAAGAACAAAAATAAAATATCTTAATTAAATGGAATTGTGAAAAACGTTTGAATTGCCACTCAAATAATCCTTGTTCGCAACTTGTGTGAAATACGGCAAAACAATTCCTCAGAAAAAGGAGCTGTCCGGTAAAGAGATAGATGCTGTATGACATATAATGAATGGAAAATGTATATATTTGACCACTTCACTAAGTGATTTGAGACACTTAAATTGTCTCTCTATAAATATTCCACACACACATACCCTGATTATAGCTGGGATCGGAACTAAGAATTTTAAAAATGACTTAAATTGCACTAAAATGCTAAAGGAGTTCAATTTCACATGGATATTATGAC
>WJFB01002881.1:0-11088 GCA_009870185.1 Pygmarrhopalites habei
AATATTACGAAAAAATAATTTCTGTACGGGTGGGTTCGCAAGTCACGTTAAGGAAGATACCCTTGCTCATTGCATTTGAAGCGCGCAAGGATAACTTTTTTCACGAAACTTAAAACCGACCCGAACAGAAATTATTTTTTCGTAGTAGGCAGCTTCGCTTGCCTTGCCTAATTAAAAGATAAATCCTCATTTCTGTATTCACTCAGTCAATCCACAGGTAAAGTCCGTTCTCTTCTTTCCTAGGATAGTCCACATTTTATTATTCCAATAATGTTGACCTTTCACTTCTCTGGATTCTCCCGTATGAGTCACAAGGTATGACGGGAATTATGACCTAAACGTTTATCGGTCTGACAAGCGTCAGTGAGTCATCCAATGAAATAATCTTTTAAACTTCCCTGCGACACTCTACTTATCTCTTCTTTGTCTTGCATAATTTAATTTAGTATTAGAGAAAAAGAAAAAGTTTTTTTTAAAAAAAACACATTCAAATTGACTCATCGTCAATCGATAATGAATAGAAACCGCAGTGAACTACAATTCATCACACTTCGCGTCAAATACATGCAAAATAATCATAATTGAGTTAATTGATTCGTGTGTTCTGTTAACCGGCATCCTTTTATCAGTTTAATTGACGTAATACCTATCCTGATTTATCTTCGAATCATAATTAATTTGACATGACAAATCACTCAACGGCTTGAATTTTTTGCATCGCGAGCCTGCTCAAAATGTTTTACTCTTCAATATAAACTCACAAATTAGTTACTTCCAGACATCAGTTCTGGTTATTACGATATTTATTTTGAGGGGTCATCAAACAGTGAAAATTAAAAAATGAAATTCCCTCCTCCTCATATTCACACTTTTCTCAAGTTAATTTTTTTTCTATCCCTTTTCGTAATTGACAATTCCTCGAGTCAACTCATTGAACGGAGTGAAAAATTACATGACCGAGTTTTGGTCAGTTGGACTGTGGATTTGTCCACAGAGACTGCCACATTTGAGGTCACAGCGGAAACAACTGGTTTTGTTGGTTTCGGGTAAACCTATTTCAGTACTTTTAACTTTTAAGTAGTCATTTTTTACCACATTTTGTCAAAGTTGAATAAATAGTAAATAAAGTAATCAAAATTGTACTTTGATTGGAAAGATTGTCAACTCAGGGTGGAATGCAAAATGCTGATGTCATCATCGGAGGAGTAAAAGACGGAAAATCTTATTTCACAGTAAAAAAAATTCTTCTTTTATTCATGCCCACAAATCATTAGTGGTTTTATTATTGATCTGGGGGTGTACACGGATTAAAGGGGGACATGTGTGTGAGGTCCAGAGGTGTGGATGGGAAGGGAAGCTGCGAGTCAAGTACTGTCAACTTGGGTGGTCCTCACGGAAAAGAGGAAACTCGTAGGCCAGGCTCAAAGCTACGCATTCAATTTTCAATTTCTTGTCTGCAAGTCTTTCCCAGGACCACCCACGTTGACTGTACTCCACTCAAACACCTTTCCTTCCCATGTACACCTCTTCTGTACCTCACACACACGCACACACACACACACTTCCCCTTTTCATCCATCTACACTCCCAGACAATAAGACAGAGCAGCCATACTAATAGAAAATTCAAATGTCTTCGTCACTTCAAATGCATTGTATTTTTGAAGGATCGATGGGCAACTGAAGAAAAAGAGCCAAAAGTTGATGATCATCAAGATTGGTTCTTGATAAATGCTTCTGAGAATGGAACTCACACGATTTTACAATTTAATCGTACCCTCGACACTTGTGACCCAGAAGATTTACCCATAACTGTCAGTTCCATTTTAATAATCCTTATAAAAACTTGAATAACTCTTCAGCACAAATTTTTGTAAAAAAAAGTAATGTAAATTAACATTGCTGATTTTTATTTGCATTCAAATTTCTGCAGAATGACACGATCAAATTTATTTGGTCTCTTGGCTCTACGGATGAGATCACGTATCATGAACTAAGGGGAGTTTCCAATGTCAATATTTTGGACTATGACACCGACTCTCCTGTTGACATTTCAGAGTTAGCACTAAATACATTCAATTTCTACACACAAATAATTCAATTTTCTCCTCTTGTTTTCAGATTTTTTCGGATTGTGCTTTAAAATGCAAAAATTAAATTTAAAATTGGTGTGTGTGTGTGTGTGTGTAGGTTTGAAGTTTGGGAAATCCTAGTGAATACCACAATCCCCACGGCTGACACATCCTACTGGTGCACTGTCCACAGAACCCCTGACGATTTCCATCTGGAAAGACACATTGTTGGCGTGAGTTGAGCGGGAAACAATTTTTTAACATTACACACTACTAGTTCTACTACCAAAATTATTTAAAATTACTTTTGAAGAGTTTCAAGTTGAAACTTTCAACTAAAATACAAAATACCATATTTCCTCTAGTAGACGCCCTGGGATTTCATTTATTTAGCGACCTTTTTGTCCCTAAGTTTTAGAACTAAGGTCATATCTTTTAACGCAGTAGTAACCACTAGATAAAAATGTCCTCCCTGGGAGTCTATTAGAGACTGGGCGTGTAATAGAGAAAATACGGTATGTAGAATGAGAATGTACAATAGAGCTTCTCTCACAGAAGTCAACTTTGTATTTAAATTATTTTGTGAGTAGTTCCAAGTGAAGATGGAGAGTCCTGAGTCTCTAAAACACAATCACCATTTGGCTCTTCATAAATGCCTAGCACCACCCGGGAGTGATGCAGCAGCGTTACTGGAGACTTATGTGGGGAAACCGGGAGGGGATTGTTATGAGGAGGATGGATCTTCCACCTATCTCGCTCTTAATTACTGTCGTACTTACGCGTATGTCTGGGCTAAAGGAGGGAAACGTAAGAACCATTTTTATATGTAGGACTCCTAGAGACACAGATTCGTTTTTCTCGGAGTCTGATTCGGATCGCCTGGAAATCAAAAATGATTTTTATGAACTTTCATCAACGTACATTATCTTAGCTCTGTTCCTTCCCTCAAACGTTGGGTACCCCATGAATGAAGCTGGATGGAAAGAGTATTACCTCATGGAGATTCACTACGACAACCCAAAAGTTTTGGCAAACGTCACTTATGAGACAGGAGTCCAAGTTTTCACATCCCCTCAGGAGAGGTAATCAAGAATGTACATAAAATATGTAATCAGAATTCTAGTGTGGTCTAACTAAAACAATTATTGTAAAAAAGGGATGATGAAGCAGGATTTCTCATGATTGGTCATCCAGACTCGATTGCCATGGTTATTCCTCCAGAGACGGATAATTACCAAATTGCGGGTCATTGCAGTCCAAAATGTACAATGCAAGAGTTTCCTCCTGGAGGGATCACTGTCTTCAACGTCCTGCTCCATTCTCATATCTCTGGTAATCATTATTAAATATTGCTTATGGCCAACAAGTCAAATATGTGATGACCGTCTTTCTGCGTTTAATTGAGTTTCATTTAAAGCTTATTTGTAAAAATACAAAAATAGGGAGAAAGTTAAAAATCAGGCATTTCCGGCCGGACGAATCCTCAACGAATGGAACTTTTAAAGAACTCCCTTGGATCTCCTACGACAATAATTATGATTTTGATTTCACAACAAAATCGACCACTACGTGAACCAATCACAATTCTTCCTGGAGACCACTTAACTTACGGTATGTTCTAATTATCGATCAAAAACACACACACACACATATTTTGCTCAAAATACAGTGTAGTAAGGTTGCGTTACTTTCGACGTGGGGGTGCGGAAGGGAAGCTGGGAGTGGAGTACAGTCAACTTCGGTGGTCCCTCAATGGGAAAGACTTGCAGACAAAAAATTGAACATGTAGTTTGAGCCTGGCTTGCGAGATTCCTCTTTCTCATGGGGACCATCCAAGTTGACTCTACTTGACTCACAGCTTCCCTTCCCATGGAGACTTCCTCTAGACCACACACACACGTCTCCCCTTCATTTATCTACACCAATAATAAACCAACCTAATAACAAAACTGGATGTTAATTTGCATGCTTTAGAATGTACATACGACTCAACATGGCGAGATCCCCCTGGTGTCGTCTTGGGTGGTCTCACAACTAGGCATGAGATGTGTGTCTCATATCTCACGTACTACCCACGAATGAAGTACTTGGATATCTGTAGTAGTCAACATCCTTTCGACAATCTCATTGCTAAATTTGGAATTGAACAAATTGATGAAAAGTACGCTTCCACTTTGGAATTGTCATGCAATTCCCTCAAAAATTGCTCAACAATAAATTTCAGTTAAATTTTCCACTTTTATGCGTCACAAAAATTATTTTTCAAATTTTTTCAGTTCCGACTACAAAGATCCGATGGTACGAAAGCCAGAAAGTATGGCCAACAAGACCTATTCAACTGTACTAAACACCATGGTTCCTTGGACTCCAGAATTCATTGCAGATTTACAACAAACCGTCCGTTTCAACGATCACTTTGAAGGATGCCAGAGTTTTGTGAATTCTAGTAAGCAGTCAACAAAAGAAGTTGAAATATTTTTGATAAAATACCCACAGTTTGAAGAATATGTCCCACCGCCAGGGAAATGTGAAATAAATGAAATTGACACTACCCCCTATGTAGAACTATCCACGACGAAAGATAACGGCGCGACAACGGAATTTAAACAGAATTTCTTACTCCAACTCATTCTTTTCGTATCTCTCTTCGTTTTGTACTTGTAAAATTTTCCCAGTCACGTGTGTGTGCTGCGGAAATTTTATTTTCAATCCTTTCTGAGTAGACACTAGAAGAAGTATGTAGTTCAATTGTGCCTTACAATGCGATAATAAAAAATATATATGACTATGCGAATTTATTTTCATTTTTGCAAGTACTATAAAATTTGACTAAAATATAAAATGCACAAAAATACCCAGAATTTTTTAAAACATTTTTAGAAAATTGTATTATAAATAAAGGCTTAAATTATTTGGCGCGAATTTTAATCGACGCTGTCCCTCTCAGCCCTGTACTCTTCAATAATCCTCTCCTTCCTCACGTGACTACACCCACGAATAACTGATCCGACTTGGTCCAGTCCGAGAGTCTGAGTCACATTAAAATGTCCCCACACACCAAGTTGATGATAGTCCACGTCAAATTTGGTACAAATCACTTTTCCTTGAAAATCCTGTTGTTCATACAGCATCCATTCTGATTTGCCAGTGTAGAGAAAAGATTTGGCAGATAGAAGGCCACTAGCATCTCTTGTTACCAAAGTCTCTTTTCCTTGGTATCCTTCTTCAGGGTATAACGAAATTCCGTCGGTGGTCGTTTCAAAATGTCCACCATGACGGAGACTTCTAAATTCGGCTGTGGTGACAATGAAACAATTTGCAGAGTCATTTTGACCGTGAAGGTTCATTCCGGGCCCTTCAAACTCTTTGTTTGGATAACCGATCCAACTGTCCAATTGTTTAAAAATAAAATACAATTATTTAATCAAAATTCAATCCTGCACTCGCGGGTAACTAATAATCGATTTCAATTAGATTGTTAAATGGCACGTACAATCCAGTTGTACAAATGACGGCGGGATGTGTGTAACAAGTAGTGAGATCCGGAATGTGTTGACGAAATGTGAAAAAATTTGATCGACTCTCATTCACATTGTCGTACAGCACAATTTGTTGAGTATAACCCAAGCAGAGTGGAAGGAAGCAGAGGAGGAGAATTGGCAGTAGAATTTTGGCAGACATTCTTAGGGGTTCGACTATTTTTAAAAAAACAGAGTCTAATTTTGAGAATTCTTCGAGAATTATTTTAAATGAAGTTTTTTTTCAAAAAAATGTTTGAGAGGGTCATTCGTGCGGAGTCTGTGCTAAGCTGTTTATATTTTTAAATGACTTGGTTTTATATGTTTTCCTTCGTCATTAAAAAGTCGACCAGGAATTGGATGACACACAAATAATATTGTGGTGGATTAAAGGATTTGCCCTTGCAAATAGATTGGACTTGATGAAGTCATTGGAGTCCATCGCATCGGTTCGAAAAGCCTTTTAATCCTTTGACCAGTGTTTAAAAATAATAAATCATGGTAATAACTGCATGTGTGTGACTAAAAGTTTGTAATTGTTCAAGACTTGTACGGAAATGCAGATTATGATACGTGCGATGGAAATGGGAATTGTAAAAATTAATTTGAGTCAGATAATGAATTGTGCAATTATTTGACTAGTGATCCAAAGTGGTCGGCTTAAATGAGATTCTGTGTACAACGACAATAACAAAATAGCAACAGTCCATAGTCTTAAATCGGTCACTCTCGGCCAATTATTGGTCGATAGGGTTAAATCGCTTCCAGCTGTGGCCGAGTGTATACAAAATTGTGAAGACTAATGTTAATAACAAAATCCACTACACTCGGCCACGACTGGATGCAAAAAAACCTTATCGGCCACGACTTTTAGAAAATATGGCCGAGTGGCCGAGAGATTGGCCGAGAGTGACCGATTGGCCGATTTAAGACTATGCAACAGTCACATTTCCAGTAAATATTTGTCATTCGAAAATTCAGTTTACTGACTCATGTAGAAATAATGAAATTTTCGTTTTTTATTGGGAGATCATAAATCATGATAAACAAACATAGGCTAGAGCTAGAGTGTGAGCTAGAATATCCGGACAAATGTGACGATGCAGCCTTTACTTACGTATAGAACATGAGAGTAAATGATTTATTCATGTTTATTTTGTACTATTCCTTCCTTGAACGTTAAAACTGTTTAGGTTCAGCAGTAATTTAATGAGTATGCCGTGTCAACTGATATTGTAAAATACTAGACTTGGTGCTAGTCAACTCATCACAATTAAAAATTTTATGACGGCGTAAATTCATTTCAGGTTAATGAGACAAAACACAAATGTGCTAATTACTTACTGCTAATCACTCAAATACAAAAAAAACATAACATTTCTCTCCAAATACAAACTAATACGGAACTTAGACACCTTAGTTAAATAAACAAAAACCATTAATTAAAATTTGAAGTAATCAAATACGACCTGTGCAAAAGTTGTGTGCACTTCAATGATCCAGAAAATTCTTTTTCACATTTATGTAATGGAAAGAAATTGGCTCGCCCCAGTACACTCTTAAAATAGAAGGAAAAATATTGGGTGGAAGGTGGATTTTGCACAGAATGAGGGAAAGTTTCCCTTCAGAAGGTGAAAATTCTCCCCGGGAAAAGAAGGAAACTGGTTTCCCCGGAGGAGTCCAAAAATTCCCCCCAAGAAGGGAAAATATCCCAAGATGGAGGGAAAATTCCACTCTTCCCGGGAATTTTTACGTTCTTCCGGGGAAAATGACTTTGCCTTCTCCTGAAGTTTCCGTATAAGTTCCACTCCTCCGGGCAAAAATTTTACCCTTTTCCGGGGAAACTTTCCCTTCTGTTCTAAGAGCGTTGTCACGTAATTTCAAAATGTAAATCATAAATGTAAATAGGATCCATTGTTTTATTCCCGGTATAGATGTGTGGGAGTACTGATGGATGAATGAAGATGTGTGTGAGGTCTGGAAAGGAGGGGAAGCCGCGAGTCATGTACAGTCAACTTGGGTGGTCCTCATGGGAAAGAGGAATCTCGTAGGCTGAAGCTACACATTCAATTTTTTGACTGCAAGTTTTTTTCATTGAAGGACCACCCAAGTTGACTGTACTCCACTCAAACACCTTGCCTTCCTCATGGATTCTCTGTCCCACATACACACACACACACACACACACACAAATCCACCTTTTCATTCACTCCCCGACATATTTAGAGTCTAGATTCTGAACGAAGAATAAATCAATTCTATTGTTTGTTGATGCCCACTACACACCAACCAAGCCCAGGAATGTTCGTCAACAAAAAATATAATCACCAAACAATTTTGACCTTTTTGAGCATGGGCAGCACATCTTGTAGCGTCCTTTCGGATCTAAATTTTCTTATTTTACACATTTTCCTATTTCCAAAATGAGAAATGATGACCATACTAATAAAGAAATGAACACACACCACAGCCAGCGGAAATAAAAGAATCAATAAAACCAAATGTACATCCGACCCTTCAAATGAACGTGGTATGAATGATTCCACATCTTCCACCATGTAATTCCTAGCTTCATAACGCAGTCCAAATACAATATTATCCCATTTCTCCTACAAGCCATACAATCCTGACTGTAGTAAAATGTGGATCATTCTCACTGTCAGATTTGTGTACCGTGGACCAAATGGTGTACTCACCAAAAATCCAACTTCCCGAACATTTGTGTCATCATCAAATTTTCTATTGTGGTAAAATTTTGAATGTCTCCCTTCCCGTCGCTGCATCTGCATTTTAACCATAGACGGTATTAATTCATAGTTATTTAATAATATTAAAGAATAGGCTCCACAGATTGAAACTGTACTCTGGAAGCAATTGTTTTGATTCATGATTTATTCCAACTCGATTGCGGCGCAGGGTTAATAGCATAAATTTGTGTAGCCAGCTGACAGAATACCGCGATTCACAAACCCTACATTATTTGAGCCCTTTTGTTCTCAATTCTCACAAAAGATGTTGGAAAGTGATTTTTAGTTATGACGTCGTTGACTGCGTTATTTGACTCTAATTTTGACTTTCGGGGCGTCTCCTAGCTCAAAAGTACCCGCTCAGTCAGAAAAAACATTTTATTCATTTTTATGGACACTAATTTTGTTTGGGTTTCCTCAGGGGACCCCATTCATACATTTTTGTTTAACACTCTTAAATTGAGAGAAAATAATTCTTGGATCACAACGTTTTGAATGTGGCCGTATGGCTTCAGCCACATTCTCCCGGGTGGCCGAAAATCCATTCTGCCATTTGATCGAACACTGAAAGTGAGAGAGAGAAAAAGAGAGAGGGACAGTATTAGCTCAAGTTGAGCCGCTCAATGTTATGAACACACACGAACAGGTTCAAGGTTGGTAGTCCAAAAGTTTGTCAATAATTTCCCTCTCTCTCTCGTCTTTCCATCGAGCAAGTTTCAACTCTGTTCTCTGGACATTCACACTATTCAACCTGCACTCGTACCTTACATTGCGTGTGTGTGTGTGCCGGTCTATAGCTGTGCTCCCAGGTAATAATTTCATCTTCTCACTGTATTTTTTCACATTTTGAATTGCAATTTTTCACGCTAAAAATTATTTTTTCATTTAAAAAAAGTACATGTGCATCATTTTTAATTTTCCCACTCACCTCTGATTCATTCCACACACACGTAAACTCTCACTATAAATGTGTGTGTTTCCTTCCAAATCCCGCCGGTAGATTTGAAATGGCCAAGAAGCTTTCTTGCGCATAATTTTGAGCCATTACTCATTGCGTATTATCAAAAATTTTAGGGAGCAAAAGAAAAAGAAAAACATTATTAAATTATGACGCTATCTCTTTACAAATTTAATTGTGTATTACATAATGTAATTATTTATTTATTTTCATTTGAATTCCTCTTAAGCAAAATGGAGGCTCAGGGAACCCCACATCCAGTTTCACCCGACACTTCATCTATTCCACAATTACTATCAATCCCTTCAAGTCTCTCTGGTGTGACCCCAGCCTGGCTGTCCTCTACCATTTCCCGCCCAATTGACCCTTTAAATTTTATCATAACTCCAAACGCACAAGATGGTTCCGGTTTTCTAAGTCAAATGCTTCGGATCTCTTGTCAAACTTTGGAATCTCCACTTCAAAATTTACATCTAATTATCAAATTCCTTCCAGGGACCCTTGAGGACTCGATCCCTTCAAGGGACTCCGACTCTACTGTCATTGTCCGTCAAATGTGTATTGATGACGAGATGGATGAGACTGAAATAAATTTTTACAACCTCATCGCCCCTGACCTGACCTCTGAACTCTCTGACCTTCAAAAGTATTTCTGTCCCTCTTATCTTGCTTCTGTGATTCAAAGCCCAAGAAATTCAATCCTTATCTTAGAAGACTTTAAACCACGTGGCTATGCTGTGAAGGGGTTCCAAGATGACCTGACCCCGGACGAGGTGGTAGAGGTCACGAAATTTATGGCTAAATTCCATTACGCTTCTACATTGATTGAACTGAAAGGAGGGAGGAGGTTGGATGAAATTTATGAATTTTTAAAAGATGAGCGGGAAACTCTGGAGGAAGGGACAGACTACAATTATTGTATGCAACAGCTGGAGCAGCTGGACAATCTTTTTGAAGAAATGCAGTGTTCAGAGAGCATGCGCAAGAATTTTTCGAGAATTTTATTGGGTGACAAGAGTAAAATACTAAAAATGGGATTTTGGACTGGGAAACAATTGGAATTTGGGACTTTAATACATGGAGATTTATGGTCAGGAAATATTTTACTGAAAACTGAAATGGCGGAGGGAAATTCAAATGAAAGTAGTGAGTTTCCATTTCTTGCAATCGATTGGCAATTCCTCAGTTACGGTGACCCTGTTCTAGACTTGGCTGTATTTATTTTATCCTGTTTACCCTCTACAAGACTTTGCAAAGAAAATGTGGACAAATTACTCTTGATATATTTTAACACTTTTAAACAATGCTGTGGCCGGAGTATGCAAGTTTTGAGAAGAGATTTTGAGGGTTTATCTAAATTTTTTTACACACTTGGAGCCTGTTCTGCTTTTGTGTGGTTTGTGGGTTCACAGTATTCCCTATCTGTTAATAAGGGAAGGTTAGTCAAAATCTATGAGTTTCTAGCAATGGAGACGGAAATGATTGAGTTTTTAGAAAAAACAAATATTTGAAAAAAGTGCTCTTTAATAAGAAAAAAGATTTACACACTCTTAGAACAAAAAGGAAAGTTTCCCCGGAAAAGGGTAAAATTTTTCCTGGAGGAGTGGAATTTATACGGGAAACTTGAGGAGAAGGTCAAGTCATTTTCCCTGGAAGAAGGTAAAAATTCCCGGGAAGAGTGGAATTTTCCCTCCATCTCGGGATATTTTCCCTTCTTGGGGTGAATTTTTGGACTCCTCCGGGGAAAGCAGTTTCCTTCTTTTCCCGGGAGAATTTTTGCCTGCTGAAGGGAAA
>WJFB01002882.1:0-16082 GCA_009870185.1 Pygmarrhopalites habei
CCCTGACGCTGTATTAATGCTTGCTCCCTCTGCTTTAATACAGGCATGCTGCGTCAGGGGCTCTCTGCACATAAGTTATTTTGCTTGCAAGCCAACGATATGTCCTTTATGCCCATTCACCTTGGAAGTTCCAAGGTTAGGCAAGAAATGAAAATATATAAATGCTATCAGTATTAACTTTAATAACATTTTGATTACCTAGGCTTTGCTTAGTTTTTTCTTAGTTGTTTTCAGTGAACTATGAATTATGAACCGCTGAGTAGGTGGGTGGCATTTTAATAAATTGAAAGTGACACGGACTTTCTTCAAAGTACAAATATTGAATTTAATTATTTGAGTCATATTTGAACATAGTTCTCGTGAAGAATCCTCCCATCAGATACAATTATAATGATGGGCATTTACAAAATAGAATATTAAGTGTGTGTGTGTTAGTGTACAGATGCAGCGAGTATTCTTTACTAAAGAATCTTTAGCATTTTTAGTTTTTGAAAATTAGAAAATTTACTGTCAACAACTGAAGAGTGACAAAAATATATGTATGTATTGAACCACTAACTAAACTTTACACGTTTAGAAAAGGAAAGTAACCTAATGACGTAGAATTAACTCTAACTAAATTCATATTCACATTCACGATTTGAAGAATTTGAAGTATTTTTGACACAGACAGGAGTTTTTGTATAACATAATCTAATATGTTTTCCCAACTAACTTGACAATTACATGACTTATACATTGCAAATACCTTAGAACCATTTTATATACCTAATAATATACGTAACTACAAAATACACCTTGCGAATACAAACACAAAATGGTGAGAAACATTTACACTGAATAGCATTATAAGAATACTCACTAGTATATTATGTATCAAGTTATAACCTTTGGCATTTGAGATTACAAAATGTCAGTCCAAAATTGACGCCTTATATTTAAAACGCGTTGACTTTATCCTTCGCCATTTAAACATTCTCATTGCAACTCATAAACTCATACTTTGGTAGTTTGGAAAACCTGAAATATCAAATCAAGAATAATTTATATTACAATGAATGTATTCTTGTACACCCAAAGAAATTTTAGTTAGTCTTACTTCGAGATGACTCCAGTAGTAAATCCTCATCAGAATTTTGACTGGGTTCACTCGTTGGGTTACCCACTGTTAAATTTAATACACTACTTGTTGACAATTCTGGTTCCATCTGCAAAAAGTAATCTTCCAAATCCTCTGTCAAAAAGAAGAAGAAAACGTACATGGAACATTTTAAAAGAAATTCCCTTAAAGAAGGAAGTAAATTTTACCTTTGTGAAAACAACATGGAGGATCTTTTAAGCCAAATGTCTCCAAAAGTTGATACCATTCTGGAATACATTTGTAAAAAATCAGACTAATTCCTCTCTTACTCATGGCCTTTGTGAGAAAAACCTGGAATAAAAAAGAGTTGCCGCTTAGTCGTGAACATTTTCACTACTTTTCATTTTTAAGTCACTGAAAATTCACTGAAAAAAGTCATCAGTTACCAAAGAGTTTGCCGCGGTAAAGTCCCACCGGGTCCACTTATCACATTGAATTACGATGACTGAATAATTGTCATATCGTCGAGCAATATTATTCACCTGTAGTCAAACAATTTGCAAAAATGAATTTTTTGAACAAAAAACGATTTTGTTAGAAAAGAATAAAGATTAATCCGCTATACTGTATCTCTAATGTAGTCGACACTTGGGAAATTGATTCCTTGGTCCGGTTTGATGAGCACAAAATGTACATTCGTCTCTGGGTCAATTTTAAATTCTGGGGTCATGGACGGACGAAGAGAATTTAAGAGTAAAATGGCGAGAGACACTGCGATAAAAAGAAACCAGAAAGATTAAAATTTTGTGATTGAGTAATAGGTAATGGACCTGAATTGGTACGAATAAACGCATGTACGTAAACTGTGAAAAAAAACTTGAGAAAATTCCTAACTCAAGCATGTTTTTTCTTGTTGCTCTCTCTTCTCTCTCTCTCTGTGCGTGCTGCGTTAGAAAAGCGGTGACGCTACAGGAAGTTTTAATTTTCCGTTTTCTCCAGGAAATCACCTCAATTTGAGTAGATAGGCTGATTATTTCGTTAACCGTGTTGGATATTTGTTGAAGGTAAGAGTAAATCAAATTACTTACAAAATATTACAAATTTATTTTAACTGTGAATTTCAGGTGTGTAAAAAAATTCATTGGGAACATTATTTTCACTGTTTGATTTTATACAGTTGAAATGTCTGACCGTGAGTATTCTAGCGGCGATGATTTTATTGAAGCACCTCCAAAAAAGAAAAAGCTGAAAGGGGTCAAATCGGTAGTTGAAGAACCATCATCATCAACAGAAGGGAAATATACAAAACCGCCGTTTAATAATTATCATCTGGTTGGCCTTGCACTGTTCAATTCGGCAAACTTCACAAGTTCCACGGTGGACATGAAGCAATTCATTATGTAAAGTCAAATTTGATATTGTACAAAATTATATTATTATGCATTACAGTGGTGTATTTGTGTTATGAAATACTAAGTACTTGGATGACTTATAATAAATTTCAGTAAGAACTTTCCATATTTCAAAACTGATGGAAGAATTGAGTGGGCTGGAACGTTTGCGAATGCTGGTAAAAAGGCCTTTGCACGAAAAATTAGCGGTGGTGTATGTGGTGTACCTGCGGTATATGAACTTGTACCATCCAAATTCGAACAAATGAGAAACCAGATTTTGAGAGTTGCTAGAGAACAAGAATCGACAGTTCGGTCATTCATGAAATTTCCACGTAATAATTTATCCGATACAATTGTCTTGTAGACATTTTTTTGTGAATTTAAACTAATTATTGTAATAATTACTGTTGCTTTGTGTGTACTACAGAGAAATTCGAATTATTCCTTCGACCAGTGAATGGAAGTGTCAAGGTTGAGACGAAAAGTGTTGTAATCCCGGATGACGGGTCTGATCCTAAAATGAGCATTTTTGACCTTATTGAGGAAGCATTTACTGGCGAGGATGGACTTACTAGGACTGGAATATTTACAAAGATTAGGTGAGTAAATTATGATAACAATTATTAGTATCTCTTTAGTCTGAATGAATCGTACACCAATTTATTGTGACGTCTTTTTATTTTTACTAGAAATGCTCATCCATTTTATGCAGATGGAAGTAGATACAAGAGTTTAATGACGGCTTTCCATAATATTTCAATCAGAAGTCCGTTTTTAGTTCACAATGATGATGAAAATATCGGGCCAGCATACGTGTATCGTATAGATGACAACTTAAAAGGCCGTCCACTGATGACTAGAATTACCGAAGAGACTCCTGTTCAACTCCGAAAGTTAATAGAAAATTCAGAGGAAATCCATCTGGTGTGTGTGCAAAATTCTTTTACGAAGGAGAGGAGGAACCAATTTCAGTTGATAGTGAAGATGATGAAGAAGAGGAAAACGATGACGATACATCTAGTAATTTGAAGAGAATTGATGTACGAATTGATAATAGCCCACCAGGTGAGTATTATTTGCACACATGCTTAGTACAGAAAAGTATTCATAATTGTATTTTAAAAAATTTCATCTTTTTATTTTATTTAGGATTGTTCAAACTGTATTTGGGTTACATGACCTGTCTCGACAAAGATAACTGTCAATTTGGACCGGAATGTTTCAATTTCATCATTGGAGGCTCAACAGAAAAATATGTCAGTAGAACCCAGTCAGCCATGTCCTATCAAATCTCTCGTGCCTTGGAAGAGCACAAAAAATTATTGGCTGGCCTTCTAAATAAAAGAAATCAAGAGATAAATGTAAGTGAATCTGAACCAAACTCTCCTCCTAGTGACCCTAGACCTGCTTCTCCAGTCACAAAGAGACCAGCACCTTCGCCTTTGCAACCAGTTGGTCCTTCAAAAAAGAAACATGTTGACCAAACTCCAAAAATTACACCATCGTGCAAAGGACCTTTAGATTTTTTGTTGTCTCATGAGGTAAATTTAAATTCAAAGATCTTCAATTATAATAATTGTTACTGTTACTTATGTCCATACCTATACATGTGTATTTAATTGTTTCAGGCTCATGACTTTGGTGGGTCAAATTGTCTCTCCTTGTGGTCAACTAATATTAGAGAGATTCGAAGGAAATTGAAGATGACCCTTCGTAATGTCTATTCAGAGATTTCCAAGGCCAAAGGATTATCTCTCTACTTTACTGATCGGGCTCTTGAAGTGATTGAAAGTTTATATCCTATTCTAGGATTTCGTTCAGAATATTTACAACAACAACAATCTATTGGTCGTCTCCTTCAAATTCAGCCACAACTAATAACTCCGACCCAGGTTCTTCAGTTGACTAGACAGGATATTGAAACTTTGCTTACGACGTCAGACACTAACGGGGTTTTGGTGTCAATTAAATATACTTAATTTAATACCAGTTAGTATACTTAATATTCAGTATTGTCTGTAAGAAACTGCTGGCACATAAAACGGAGGTTCAATAAAATACATGTATTTGCATATAATATATATGTATATGGTAATGAAAAGTAATTAAAGTTAACTTGGTGACTCACCTGCGACTCCGATCAGGATTCCATATTCAACTCCAATTAGAAGGGATGATATGATTGTCACCATACAACACAAAAAGTCTAGTTCTAAAGTAAATAAAAAATATTCATTATGAGTTTTAGAACAATTAGATTGAGGGGCCCGAAAGTATTTAAAGAAAAAGTTGATTACTGGAGGTTCTCCACATGAGGAAAATGGCTTCAAATTCAATGAGGAATACAACAGCACAGATTATCACTGCGGCAAGACTGGCCTTGGGAATGTACTGGAAAAATGGAGTGAGGTAACCCAAACTCAGCAAAATCATTCCACCTTAAATCACAATTGAATTCAGTAAACAAACACACATTTCCAAATTGTACTTTCTCTCACACATGCATATTCATTTTTATTTTAATACCAGTGACTAGACCACCCAAAGGACTTTTCACTCCAGAAGCATCATTAATGGCAGATCTAGCAAAACTCCCAGAAGTTGGAAGACTAGACAGAACAGAATATGAATCAATACATGAGTATATTACAATCACTGAAAAAGGACAAAATTTTATTTTTTAAAAATTACCTAGCAAAAAATGCTCCCAGTGCATTCGTGGCCCCTGGAATACCACCAAGAAATGAATTAGAACTGAAAATTTGTTGACCTTATTTTTACCCATGAGTATTGAATTTACCAGTGGCCAACATTTCCTGTGTTGCATCGATCGTCCTGTTATCATCAAATCACAATTTTTGCACTGTTCATTATTTTTGTATATAACATTTGTTGAATTAACTAATTGGAGAAAGTCGCCTACAAAATGTTTCATAACTCTGCTTTCTTACCGACCGTCACCGAAGGCTTTGCTGAAATAAAAAAATAATTTCAGATATTTGACTCCAAAAATATACATCCATCATACCTGACCTGTACTTTTTGAATATTTCAGTTACCTAATAGCAATATTTTGAAGGATAGCTCCGAATGCAACCACCTTTTTGTTTCAAATTAATTGAAAAATAATTTTTCAAAAATTAACACAAATTCGTGCAAAAATGTATTAAACATGTAATGCAAAGAAGAAACGTCTAAAGACTGACCAAAGGTCCCGTGCCAACAAAATGAAGGGTCTCAAAGAAACTCATTGGTTCTGTACTATTTCCATGTGGATTGAATAGTTGGAATTGTGGGACTCCGACAGGTGGAAAACCACTTCTGACAGATCCTGTCAATTTAAATGGTCGATTTGTCCAATAATATGCAATTAAAGAACTGAAATTATTGAAAATTCATTCCATTACAATTTTTTGCTGTTGTTCCACACCATTATTTTTTGTCTTCTAGACATATGTATCAATATTTTGTTCATTTGGCGTTGTAAGGGAGCTGACCTGACAAAAACTACCAAGGCATTTCGGGTGATACTGGAAAACTGGAAAATTTCATTTAACATATTTTTTATTCACTACCTTACTAACAGAGAGCTACTACAAATATTTTTTTTAAATGCACTGGTAAATTTTTGCATACCCAGAACACTCTCTTCCAGATAAGTGGATTGCCTAGTTTCATTGGTGGAGGAGATTCTTTCAATTGCTGTAATTTTAATCCACTCGTTAAATTCTAGCATATAAGCAGCAATATTAAAATAAAATTTCACAGTATGTAACTGACCCTGAGTAAAAGTAGAAGGGTCAAGCAACTAAGTCCCAGGATAGTATCACCCAACTCAATTGTCTTGATTTCTGCGATCAGGTACTTGATAAAATCAATAAACCCATCACCAGCTGGTGCACCACTTAATCCAAACAAACTTTTGACCTGGCCTGAGGCAATTACGACCACAGCTCCTGTTATTTTTATTCAAAAAATTCAATTATCAAAAGTACAATTTTGACAATATATTTTACGAAAATTTCAAATTTTAGACAACCTGCTGTAAATCCAATTGTCACAGGTTCCGAAATGAAACTGACCAGAAAACCTAGAGAATGAGTCGAATTCATTTTTTCTAAATTATTGTAAAAGATTTCGGTGAAAATCTCAATACTTCAATATTTTAAGTACCCAATTGTAAAATTCCTAGGAACAACATGACGACTCCGCTGTGAATTAAATCCATAAAATTGAAATTATTCATTTAGGTATAATTTAATTTAAGTATCATTGCACCACTCATGTTTACCTGTAAAAGCCCATAAGAACTACACAATCTGGAAAATCTTCCCCACATTTTTGATACGTGAAAAGTTGAACAATGGCAGTAGGACCAATAGTCATTTGACGACAAGAGCCTAGAACTGGAGAGTCATAATATTCCCCCACATTTTTAATTGCTGTTCTACATGAGAGAAAGCATATTATGGATAATGAAAGTCAATTTTTATCACAGCTTACCTACATAGACAAAGGGAGGGAGGAATTGTGAAAATAGTCCATACTGCGTGTGTAATAAAATAAAGAATGCATTTTAATGTAGTTACAAAATTAGATGGATTTTTTTAAAGAAAAAGTTACCTCAGGAGAAAGTCCTGCTATCCCTGCGTATGCTAACGATTGTGGTACAGCTGTCAGCCACACTAAAAAGCAAAAGTAATTTTATTTTTAAAATTGAGAATCTCAGTACAATATATTTATTTTTAGGGAATCTATTCTAAATCTTGTCACATAACCCCTGGAGTTGTGACTGCTTTCACCTTACCTACAACCCTGTATGTTGTATAAAAGAGACCTCGGTTTGAGTGAGAGGATTGACAATAGAGAAAGCTATACTACTACATACTACAGTATTTAAAGGTTTACCTGTCATTCCTGCTATTATATCGGAGATTACATAACTTCTTCGATATTTTGGCATCCATTTCAAAAATGGGAGTCGTCTCTTGAGTAAATCTCTTGATTTCCCTTTCCATGTTCTCCCTCGGTCTGTAAAATAAAATTAGTAAAGAAATTCAAATCAAATATTCAACTTTTCAACTATGTTATCTCAGACAATGAATCTCATTTTGTAAATTACATATTTAATGTAGCAGTTTGTACAAGAAAATCAGATCATAACTAGTAAAAAGTGTAAATGGGCAAACTCAATCTTCTATTTTTTACCCCCTACAAAATTACGTCACTACACAGAATAAGTTAATCAGTGTCTAATTACATTATGAGCAGAGCAACCTAATTTCTAAACGTAATTTACGCTTAATGCTGTGAACCTTCAGAAAATTAGATAAGAAGATTCTGACACAGTAATATATGATGCATTCTTAAATTTAAATGGATTTTGTCTAGCCAGAAAAATGCAGTAAATCTTTTAACTGAACAGCATTATCTTCCCTAGACACACATTATAAATCAAAACCAAATATTTTTTCTATAATATTGTACAAATAAAAAACAATATTAAATCTCTAATCAAATCAGTTTTTGACAATGACATGTAAAAACTAATCTAATAAACACACTAAACTGTCAAAAAACTTATTGTTGATTTTATCCTTCGATTATAAAATCCCTCAAAATTTGTACTGTTTTCAACCAAGCCATTTCGGAGTGAGATAGGATGAGAATCTCAAGAAATAATACAAACAAGTACTGAAGATTTTACAGTATACAAACAAGGGATTATCTAACATAAAAAACAATCATGGACTCTTTTATCAGTTTTTCTCTCTCTTTGGAATGTACACTAAATACTTTTGTATAATCACTCGGAAAAAGAGCTTATCAATTTTGATTATATCATCTAATAACAAAAACATGTTCACAAGTTCAAAGTCTTCAGTTTGACATTTTGACTGTCCTTTATTGTACACACGCAATTAAGTCAAGTTGACACGGACACAAAGTCAACATTAGTTTGACATTGAAAATTTTCCCCTTATAAACGGAGTAACTTTCATATTTGTAAAAAGTGATATACAGATCTAATAGTGTTTATTATTTTTAATTGTTCAGCTCTTTCTTTTTTGCAGTGCAGATAAAATCTCATTACATTTAAAACAATATACAAAATCACAATAATTTGACCCACATTTCTAAAAATTTCGTCTTCATTCTACCATTTTGTCCAGATTTGAACTGTGTAGAAAGTATAGTTGTGTTTTATGAGACTGGGCACGGAATTTTTTTCTGTTAAACTGTGTCACAGGATTTGTTTAAACGAGTATAAATCCACACTTTTGTATAGTACTTATGGTAAATAGTCTATAATATATTAATGTAGTTTTCACACACAAAGGAAAAGCCACAAACATGGATTCACTTACAATTGTTAGTAAATTTCGCTCCATTTGAACGGGGCTCATTTTTTTAGAAAACAGTTTTTTTCAGTGAAAGAAAAAATAACAACCTACCTTGGAAAATCTCATCCATTTTGTCTCTTATGCACCTCGCGTGATTATTATTTTAACTTAGTGATTTTTTTTTCAAAAAAAATTAAAAGAATTAAATATTTAACCCTCTTCTTCCCCTCCTCACACTCCCTACCCCACCCCACCTTCTCCCTCTTTCTCTCTCTTTCTCTCACTTTTTTGAAGCTCAAGAGAAACTAAAGCACAAAGACAAAATTTTAGTTTGTGAGGTACAAAAAAGTAGAAAAAACTCAACTTCTAATTGTACACTCTTGGTTGTTGACAAATATTAACTAGTCACAAATTACTTTTTTTGAATAAAATAATATTTAAAAAATCCAAGTAGTAAAATTTCCTCTCTCTCTTTCTCTCTGTTGAGTATATAGTGAACGTGTCGTTGCCGAGTAAAACTGAAGAAAGAGTGTGCAAGAGGAAGGGAACCCGTATAAATATCAAATCCTGGATGAGAAAAAGAAAAAGCAAGTGGACGTGACCTCAGTTGAACTGATATAGAGAAAAAGTTTTTCTCTATATGCGCCATTTTATCAACTAAAAACATTTCATCGGCCTTAATGGTACTCTCTCTCTCTCTCCTTCTGTATCTTTATTATTATAATACACTTATTTGTACAGAAACACACTCAGACACACACACACATGAGAGACAGAGAGGGGGGAGACCTTTTGACTTGGAAATATTTAATTACTCCTCTCTACCCACTACGTAAATATTTTCCAATACTTTAAAATATTTTCACTCTACTCCACATTCGTCATCAATAATTCTTCCACCATTACATATTTATTTCTATTTGTATAGTAACAGAGTAGAGCTCCGAAATTCGTCCTGTATTTACTCCTCGAAACGTGTGTGTGTGTCCCTCGCATCCATGATTTTTTCCCTATTTACTGTTAACTTCTTTAGGATGAATCAAATGCAGGCTCTCTCTTTTGTGTGCATTATTTGACTGAAGAGAGAGAGAGAGCTTCGATATATCTGGAATAAGGAATTTTTGTAATAATAATATGGTTATATTTGATGGGTTCCTTATCAGCCGCCTCCCCTACTTAAGTACAGTATAAAATAAGAAAGATGGAATTATTTCCGCGTACTTATATTAAAGTGGAAAAGTTATAACAGCTTTTTTGTGCTGTGTGTATATGCGTGTGTGTATTAATGTTTTCAACAGTTTCGAGTTTATCATAATTTTCCATTTATAACAAGATTATTGGAAACATATTCATAGATAGGCATCATCCTCTGTCCCCTCCTGTCATCGTGTGTGTGTGTTTCAAGAGTATACTTTTATATATTTACACAGTACAAAATGTTCCCAGTGGTCCATGGAAAATTTTTTTGTTTATTGATTTCGAAACTCCGTGTAATTATTGCATGAGACATCATCACAATAGTTTTATTATTACTCTCTCATACACACAATAATTAAGAAAGAGGAATTGACGCAACGTGGATTTTATTAATTAGGCAATATTATTCCTGTAGTTTGTCAATAAACAAAAACAAAACAAAAAAAGATATGAGAGGAAAACTGCATTCGATCCATCTCTTCATTTAGAGTTAAATGAAGAGAAAGGTGCCTAGACTAATGTAAGTTTAATCATCATGTGAAGAATGTTGCAGTCATAATAAGGATGTGTGTGTGTCGTGTGTGTGCCACACACTGTGTGAATGAGAGGAAGACCCTTTTGATCTCTCATAATCGTAATTAAATTAAGTCAAACTAAACTGAACCGACGAATACCGACTCAGTTTATCTCTGCTTTAATGACAGCACAGGCGGAGAAGGGATGACGTTTCATTTATTTATTTATTTTTTGCAAAAACCCTGTGTGTGTTAGGGAAGTTGAGTGTGTGTGTTTTCAGTTTACGCGACAGTTTATGACAGTTTTGAAAACATGGGATATTGACAGAGGTAATTATAAAGTGTATATTTACATGTAGCAAAGAATCTCATTTTTGGGTCAGAGTCACTGACTGATGCTGACGATGATCAAAGACTGGGTTAAAATGTTGATAATTTATTTTAGTCATGACACCATCAATGATGAAATCAACTCTAACTTGTACTAATGAATTAAATTGCGATGCAAAAAAGGGAATTTGAGATACATAATGAAATGTTTTGAATGAATTGGATACTCACATCACTCCTCCTCTCTATATTTAAACTCTGTTAAAGTTCCAAAGACGTCATCCTAGTTATCTTTTCTGTATTGCTTCTGCAAGATATACTGCAATATACATATAGTAGCTCGTAAAATTCTATGCGAAAACATTATTGCCAGTAAACAAATTATTTTTATTCACAAATTTGAATGTGACATGCCACCAAAGGACAAAGTCAGGGGACTCACAAACAAAACAAAATTTCAACAACAGTCAAGTGAAAGTTCCTTTCTCTGCAGTTTTACAAATTTTAAGTATTAATTAGACTCTCGTAATACATCACAGACACACACGTTGATGACACAACTTCATTTGTGTTAACATCAACTCACGTGTACTTTTCCACAAGAGAACTTATCAAACTTGACCCTCAGACTCGAGATTTGTGTACTAACAAAAATACAACAATTATTATAAAAAAATCACACATTTTCCGAGTTTACATTTACTAAAGTAGGAACTTCAAGTTTTGGGTCAGGATGACCATTCTGATCCGAGCTGCCGGTTAAACTGATTAAACTAGGATCATCTTCTGTGGAAGAATGACTGTAGTACTTTCTTTTCAATTTGACAAAACATTCTTCAAGTTGAGCTTTAGTGGCACAACAATGCGGATACTTGGCATTGAAAGTTCCCAAAATCTCTGCCCAACATGCATTATTTTTGTACAGGATGAGTGATTTCCCACTCTTGTCCAGACTTTTCCCAAGGCAGACCAATCTAGAATTTTTTTTGGAAAAAAACTTTTTAAAAATGTTCATCTAATATTTTCTAACATGTATTTCACTGAGCAAAATATAAGTGTTTTTTACGCATTGACGGAAGTGTAGTCAAATTTCGTCCAGTGATCACATTCAATGACGATCACTTGATAATTCACATAACGAATTGCGAGTCGGTTGACCGTGTCACGAATAAAGTCTACACTGGGAAAGTACAGTCCTTGGTCTGGGACGAAGTGGAGGTATTTAACTCCAGTCTTGGAATCTGTGACTAGTTTTGGGGACATTGAAGGTCGGACGGATTTGATGAGGATCACTAAAATACTGAATCCAACTCCAGCTACTATTCCGTATTCCATCCCAAATATGAGGGCACAAAGGAATGTGACCAGGAAACAGAGAAAGTCCAACTCTAAAGATTTATTTCAAGAATTAATTATCAGATTATTTTACTTCATAAAGGGTCATTTTTAGACAAAATTTTGATTATTTACTTGAGCTATGCCAAATGAGAGCGATGGCGTCGAATTCAATCATAAATATAACAGCGCAAATTATCACAGAGGCTAACGTTGCCTTTGGAATGTACTGGACAAAAAAACACAAATCACAATTTTATTTGCAAAATCTTCTGGAAAAAGCTGACTTAATATTTATAAAACTTACTTGAAATAATGGAGTTAGGAGACCCAAAGAGAAAAGGAAGAGTATTCCTACAAGAATAATATTCTGGTTGTTTTAAAAATAAAAATATATAATACACTGATTAAAGTACCAACGAAAAGGCCTCCAAGTTGACTCTTAACACCACTCGCGTCATTTATGGCGGATCGTGAGAATGACCCAGAAGTTGGGATAGCTGAGAAGAATCCACCTGTCAAACAGAAAAATTTTAAAGGTCAATGACCATCAAAAAGGGAAAACTGATTCAACGTATGTGTTGACAAATTACCAATGACATTTGTGGCTCCCAAGGACAACATTTCCTGAGTTCCATCAATTGACTGGCCACTCCCAAAAGCTTTACTAATAGCCACATTCTGAAGGATGGCAATGAATGCGACGGTGAGAGGACCAGTCGAGAGGTAACTGAGTGTCTCGACAAAAGTCATGGGTTCCGTGCTGTTCCCGTGAGGATTGAGTAATTCGAATTGAGGGACACTGATTAGAGGGAATCCACTCCGGACTGACCCTGTCAATTTGAATGGTGGTTCTCCCCATGCGTAGGCAATTATCCCACTTACTATCACAACTACTGCATTTCTACCTAGCGAACATTGACCCAGAAAAGTTTTCCAGTATGCCGGGTTTCCAAATCTTGTGGATGGTCTCATATCTTTCACTTTCTATAGTACAGTGTCAAGAATTGCAACAAAATAAATCTCAATTTTTTTCAAAAATACAAAATTGTAGATGTAGAGACTGACCCTGAATAACAATAAGAAGATGAGACAAAGAAGTCCCAGGACTGTGTCCCCAACTCTGATTGTCGTAATACTTTGTTCTATATGTCTCCAAATATCGTAGAATCCACTACCATCCGCTCTCCCACTGAGACCAAGAAGATTTTTAACTTGAGCTATAAACACAAAAAATTGCCCGATTATTTTTTCGCCAGTTTATCCCACCAAATTAATTAGTAAACTTTAATTAAAACCTGAAGAAATAGTGAGGGCGGCTCCTGCAGTGAAACCCACAGTCACGGGTTCAGATATGAAACTGACGATGAGACCTAAACCATTTTAAAATTGTCCAGTTGTTATTTAGTAACATGAACGTACAATTTCAATATTTGATTATCAATTTAACCTAAATGTAGAAATCCAAAAATTAACTGGATAATTCCACTGTAGAATCCAACAAGTACAACACAGTCTGGGAAATTATAACCACAAGTTTGGAATGTAGCCAGTTCTACATTATAAAAAAAATTCTTCAAAATTACATTTTTTAAACTGAAGAATGATTGGACCATGTAATTTTGTTACCTATGACAGCTGTGGGCCCGATAGTGACTTGCCGACAACTTCCCAGGAAAATGTAGACTAGAGGACCCACAATATGAGAATAGAGACCGTATTCTGGAGTCAGTCCTGCAATGGCAGCGTAGGCCTTTTTTTCAGAAATAAATCAAAAAAATCTTTTAAACATTCATAACCTTTTGGAAAAATAGCGTATAATTTTTTTTTGTAAATAGAAAAACTTGCCATGGACTGTGGAACTGCAGTGAGCCATACAGTGATCCCCGCAATTAAATCCGCAATGATGAACCCTTTTTTGTATGTTGGGAACCATGATAGAATTGGAAGTCTTTTCTTTGCCAATTTCCCAATCTTCTCCTTGCATGTTGTCTGTCGGTATACAATCGCTTCTACTTCATCCTCCTCCTCTTCTTCTTCATTGCCACTCCCGGGATTGACTGCAGTGAAAGAATGCCCGTTCCTTAATCCATTTTCAGTGTTTACCCTTCCCATTGCCATTCACAAAACCCACAACAACAGCCTTTGTCTCTCCTCTCTCGAACAAACTTTTGGGTCAAGAGAGGCTCCAGGTCTAATTCTTAAACTTGAACTTGTTAGTTGATACAGGACATGTTATCTCACCTTCTTCTCATTTAGATACGAGAGAAATGTCAGGCACGGCAAAGTTTAAAGAGCACGGAAATGACACGTGAAGGCGAAGAGAGAGAGAGAAGGGGGGAGGTTTTTACAGGACAAAAGAAATCCCACTAATAAAAATTTATTTAGATAATACTGTCAAATATTTGTAGTGAATTGTACAGACACAGCAATTACACACAAATCACACCACCACCCCCCACACAATCCAAACTCCAAACGTTGAACTGTCATTAATGCTAGTGTAAGCATATAAATAGATTATAATTTTCCCTCCTCTTTCTGGCCACATACTTTTACATCTTAGCTGCCAAGAGACTGACGATGAGGAAGACAAGACGAGAGTGACCTTGTCATACTTATCCTGTGTCAGAAGAATAGATTCACAATTCCGACTGTATTTCGGAATGGGGAAGAAATTGAAAATCCTGTGGCTCACAATTCCCAAATCAAGCTAAGGTGAATTAGCCACTGTGTAGTGCGACATTTGCAAATGAACTAACAAGTTATGATTCTACATGACTCTATACAGAAAAAAGATTTGACAAAAATCTGTCCAGTCTGAAAATTTGAATGATTTTTGAATAAGGGCCGTAAATATATTGGAAGATATCACAGTGTAACGTAATATCACTACACACTACACGCAAATACTTTCTGGACTGATAGTAAACACAAGTATACGTTCAGATTCACACATTTGCATCGTCAGGACACACTACACACACACAAACACACAAAGAATGGAGAGGCGCACATGCATGTGGAATACACTTGGGAAATCAAGGTCATGGTCAACTTATATTTCCCTTTTTTAACTTGCCTACGTGTTTCATAGAAGTACGAATACGACTATCCACACAATACTCTTTGACGCTACTTGTGTAATATTTATGTAATCCCAGCTATATTGTGCACAGACACACGGGCCTCCGGATAGCAAATGCTTTTTTTGGATGAACACACAATGAACTAAATGAGAGGATTGAAAGCATTGCTGGTTGAATACTGGAGAATTTATTGTAGTTGATAATCAGTTAATTCTATGCAGTGTCCTCATGCATTCTTCTCCCCGTGTGTCTCAATGTTTGTTACAAGGGATCTACATTGTACAATGATAATTTAATAAATCACTCATAAATTTTTTTGATACTATGCAACATATTATGAGAAAAAAATGCATACTGTCTTTTTTGTAGAGACGAAAGTAACTTGCTGTACATTGACAAGATTAAAAATTTGTAACCTTAGAATGTACTTTGAACAGGGGAGAGGATTATCAATACATATTCCAGTTAAGTACATAATATGCAGTTACTGTATGAGAGTACCAAAAAGATGTCAAGAGAAACTACATGAAAATATCGAGAACAGACACCAAAATTAAAATATAGTGAAAAACCTGTAAAAATCCGGTTTAATAAACGTTCAATACAGTAAGACCCTAAACTGTACACAATGTACACATGTTTAATGTACACAAACTGCATAGCATAATGTATTTTAAAAAATTTGAAACCACAGGGAGTTTAACTAAACTGAATCATATTTAAAGTCAGCCTCGTCTCTCATAGCTCATTAAGGAAAATGACAGTACACAAAGACACGGTAAATAATGTTGAAAATT
>WJFB01002883.1:0-16071 GCA_009870185.1 Pygmarrhopalites habei
GATTTTCTTCCTCAAGAAATAATCTCATTTTATCTAGATCATCCCTATCTCACCCATGTTAAAAAATTTTTTCTTCCCCAAAATTTTTCCGTTTTATCTAGTGTAAGACGAAAATTTTCATTTCTTCTCCAAACCAGGTTTCGCGGGAAAGACAGAAAATGCACCCATGAGGTTGACCAGCTAAGTTTCATTGGAGGAACGAGTGTTCGAGAGTGTACGAGGCTGACAATGCACAAGTTGATGACTAACCAGGTAGCCACAAAATGCAATTGGAAAGGAAAACACTCTAAAATTCTGTTAGTACACTGAAGCTCGCCAGTATTGTTGGTGGTAAGTCAAACAAGTTTAAAATAACAAAATGTTAAATACAATGTGTGTGTGCATGCGGAGTATAAATGTTTGCAACAAAAAAACCGAATACTGGTAGCTGGCCTGTGTCATGAGGTCAAATTCGGAATCAATACTGTTCAAAATAACTCCTGTCAATCACAGGAATAAAAATGTACGATGATATTTGTAGAATACTTGAAAGTAACTGTATCAAAATCGAGACAGAGCAGTAAAGTTATAAAAATGTACGATGATATTTGTAGAATAGTTGAAAGTAACTGTGTCAAAATCGAGACAGAGCAGTAAAGTTTTATACTTCGGGACGTCCCGTCCCGGTCCCGAACTGTCCCGTCCCGAAACCTTCGGGACGGGATTTGCCTCGTCCCATCCCGGTTCCGTGTCCCGACGGGACGGGACGGGATGTCCCGGTCCCGATCGGAGCACTAGCTTGGTTAGGTAAGGACATAGGATATTGCATATACCCTGTTACGTAATAGGGGACGGGGGGGTCCTCCTGGTATCACCCTCCATCACACGGGGGTGGGGGTCGAATTTGAGTAAAAAATTAATTACGTAATTTATGGATGGTCCCATGCGTGTTGAAAGAAAACCTGTTGAAATTAAAAAAAATAAGATAGTATAAAATGACTTACAAGGATGCCTTGATGATCAAAACAATGACCCAAGTGACCTGTGCTGGACAAGATGAATGTAAAATTGATTTTAAATGGAGATGACACATCAAAATCCTTTTCTTCAAAAGAAATATGAGTACTTATCGTCAGATGTTGACTCTTCTTCTCCTCCTCTCGCTTCTCTGTGAAAACTAAAAAGGATTTCATTTTGTAACTGTAGATTGTTGTTTGTTTGTATCTGTGTGTCCTCCCCTCATAACATGTTATTGTTTGACAAGGTTAATTGAAATAAAGTCGGTTTGAGAGCGGGTCTATTGATATTCCATGATTCCATTGTTCCTGCGGGTCACTGGAGACACTGTTTGTTTAAATGTGTGTGTGTGTGTGTGGAGTGCCCGGGCTTATGCAACGGTGAGGCGTATCACTTTTCAGTTCTTTTCCTAAATTACGTCCCTTTGGAAATTTCTGTTGGTACAGGCTGACAAGTCTACAAAAGTTTAGTTGTGTGACCGAAAAGGTGAGTACTCACTCTCCATGCTCTGGACTGGAGGATACAAAAACAAAAATAAAAGTCAAGTACCACTCAACCTAGCCACCTCCCCCCATCTTGACAGAAGATCTCAGAAGATGCAAATGGAGAATGATACATCCATTTACATCCCATTCTCATAAATCCACTTTACTTAGTAGAGTCTGGACACATGCAGTATAATATAATAATACACAGTACATTTGATAGCATGGATGTTTGTCCATTCCCCTTGCCCTTATCCTATTAATAACAGGTGAGTTGACAAACATTGATTTGTATGGGACACAAAAAAGATATTTACACGGATTTTCTAATTTCCAAGACGGAAATAAGTCGGGGAGAGTGAAGCCCTGCGACGTGTAGACTAATTTGAGTTCAAGGCTCTCTCTAACTTACAAATTACAAAAGAGTGTAGGATTCTTTTATCATTTCGTGTACTCAGAAGTACCAATTGTAGTATCACATTTTTAATTTGAATATCCCCTTTTAACCTGTAATTCTAATTATATCCAGTGTCAAAACTAGGGTGACCACTTTCTCCCCACTTCCGACCGTTTTGTCCCGAACAGAGACAGAAAAAATTGAAAATGTCCGGATTTCGAGCAAGATACTTCTAAATATTGATAATTTTATATATTCCGACGTTGATCTTTTCGAAATAAGTGTTTTTCAGCTCTGGATTAAACATTCAATAAGGTAATGAGGCGGAGTCTCGTAATGTGTATGTTCCGTTTAAAAGGAGGGAGTAAGTGGTCACCCTAATGGAAACTAAAGTTTATTTTAATGTTACCTCCCTTCCTCTCTCTCTTGTTGTTGTTGAAAATGTTGTGTAAAAATGAAGACTCATCCAGATTTACATTTAGTGTTTGCGGAGGATCATGAGGGAGTTGCTATGAGCTTTTGCTGTATTTGTAATTAATACTCCCTGGCTCGGTCATCAAAACACTTATGAGGGTAGATGAGACTACAACCACTGAGAGTTGAGTACAGTCAGGACAACAGTACATGAGAGATAGGGTGTGTGTGTGTGAGGGGAGAGTTGACTTTTCAGTGAGGAAGAGTGATATAATAAAGTGAACACAATATTGTCTACTGCCTATGGATGACTATGATGTGTGTACAGATATGAGAGGATATGGGTGTCCAATGGATTGAAGAGGAGGAATTGACAAAGTCTTGGACGAAAAAGTCTCTTTCTTCCTCATGTCCGTGTAGTTTGTAAACACACACACGAACAGGGAGAGAGAGTGTGGAGTGTGGGGATTGGGTATTCATAACAGAATCAGTGAGCAAACAAGAGCGGAGAAGAACGATCCCGACCTAATCAGATTGGCAGATGGAGAAAATGTTTGCCTACATTCAGAAACCTGATTCCACCGCAAATGCCCTAAAGCATCCCGAACCATTTCCACATGGTTAAAATAAATAGAAACTGACAAGAAATGTGATCATGACATGCCGTCGGTGGGTCTCTCTCTCTCTCTATTACGAGTACCTCTACACCGATTTACTCCTTACTTTCTTTCACACTTTTTTCCAGTTGTTCCCCGAGACTCTTGAGACAAAGACACATCCTCGTCTCCCATCAATTCAAACATTATTTTGAGTCCTCGTCCACTTGCCGTAATTCCTGTGGTCCATCATTTATTCCCTCACTATCATCGTCCATCCGTGTATTCAAGGAAATGGAAAAAGTTCGAAGACCCAAGTGTGCTCGGTGTCGGAATCATGGAGTCATCTCCTGGTTAAAAGGGCACAAAAAACATTGTCGATTTCGGATCTGTGCATGTGCCAAGTGTAATTTGATTGCAGAGAGACAGAGAGTGATGGCCGCACAGGTAAATTAAATTGGGAATTAATTAAGATGCTATTAGAATGGGTGACTATTTTACTACTCAGTTAATAAATTACTGTTGACTAAAGGTGGCTTTGAAGAGACAACAAGCAGCGGAGGATGCAGTCGCCCTTGGCTTGAGAACGATAGCAACTGGAAATCAACTGAAAGCCCTTCCTCCAGGACCCATTTTTGGAATGAAGATTGCAGACGCGGAAATCCCTTCCCCTCAACTCTCATCCAAAGATTCCACGAAACATGACGGAGGGACAGAAGAACAACAACAAAGACAGAGAGAAAGTCCTGAGACAAATTCCAAGGAAGACAAACGTTCACCTCTTGTAATCTCCTCCTCCTCCTCTACGGATGAACGACTCAAAAATTCTCCTTCCTCCTCCTCTCTCAGTAATGACCCTCCACCCCCAACACCCAAAGACATTCTCCGGAAATTATTCCCATCCTACGAGGATGACTTGTTGGATCAAGTTCTTCTTCAAAATGATCATAATTTGGTCAAAACTATTCAGAAACTGGCTCCACACAATTCTCACCATTCTTCACATTCCTCGTTGAGTTCCAAACATGGCGGGGGTGGTGGTTTATCCAACAAGTTAGTCGCTCTAATTAAATAAATTTTTTATCTAATATAATAGAAAATGGGTGTTTCGTCAGAAGGGGAATTTTAAATTTAAAAAATTTTAAATTTCCAGTCGATGTGCCGGAAATGCACTCCAATCTTACCTGGCCAATTGGAATCCAGTTGGAGGAGGAGGTGGTGGAAATATAAGGCATCAGTCACCACCACAATCCCAAGCTAATGACTTTATGTCAAATTCCCGTAGAATCTCTGCCTTTGTTCGTCCTCAACAATCGAGACTTAACTCCACGACGACGAGTTCCAAACATCCTTTCAGTGCAGAATACTTGCACAGTATAAGTAGTAGTTCTAGTGGAGGTGGAGGAGGAATTGGGTCATCAATGAATTTGAATCCCCTCCTTACCCTCCCACCCTCAACTAACGGAGGAGGGGGAGGAGGAGGAGGGAGCGAGTCATTCTACCCTGCCACGGCTATCCTCCCGTATCATCATCCAGCTCCGATGTGGGCAAGTTCTAATGTTTTCTACCATTTTGCTCTCCCTCCTCAACCTCCAACGATCCCTCCTCCACCTCTCCCAGACTTGACAGACTTGACCTCGGCTGGCTCAAACTATGGAAGGCCTCTTCACTTACCCCCGCCGTCAGGATGTACGATTCCCGGGTGTCGGGACTGTGTGATGAACATGACTCAACACCGGGGGCTGACTGAAATTTCTCGGCGAAGTCGGAGTCGAAGTACGAGTGATGAGTCAACATCCCCACTCTCCATAGGCCATACAAATGTGGATGTGGACAAAAATGACTAGACATTCACACAGAGAGAGAGAGAGAGAGAGAAAGGTGGAGAGAAAGTAGAATTGAGTCAAAGCTCTGTTCTTGGGAAAAGAAATAATCAATCTGTTCAAGTTTCTTTACCAGTTTCCATCATCATCAGGGAAGGATCTGATATAATCAAATTGAATCTTTGACTTGGTTCGCACAACTCTTCTCCTCCCAAAGGGAAAAATCAACAAAAGAAGAGCGTTCGAGTGGGAACATTGTAATTGGATAACTGGTCCCTCTGGAATATCATTTCCACAATCCACTCCATGTACATCCTTCCTTCCCTATTCTCAAAATCCTCCTATTTATATTCCTTTCCAATAAACCACTGTGCGAGGAGAGGGGAAAGGACTACATGATGTTTCATTTCACAACACAAGGAAAATAGTATTTCTTTCCATTGAAATTCTAATCCTTCCCTGAGTCTCATCCACAACCCTTCATTCATCTTAAAAACTCTTTCCACTGTTTCTGTGTCCGTGGGAAGAGAGAACACACTCGATTGTAAAATTTGACACTGTTTGACGAATAAAAAATCCACAAGCTTGACAATCCTTTGGATCTAAGAATGGAAATTGTTGAACAATCACATAAACATCTACAAGAGAAAAGAGAATCATAATGAAAGGGTCATACACATCTCTTTGTCTGTGGTAGTTACTTAAATTGAAGCCTATAATTATTTTTTGAGTCAGCGATTCAAGGGATTTCATGTTCGGGACTAACGACTCGGTCAATTTCATGGGATTATAAGTTGAGAGTCTCAATTTGACTCCATGTACTCGTACTATTTCCTTTGATGCATGGTTATTTTCCTTTGATTTGAATGTCCATTTCTCCTCACCTGGTTCACATTCAGCATAGCTCTATAGACGGTGAAGACTAGACGAGAATATTCGATGTCAATTATTAATCCCTTGTCCTTCAAAACACCAATAGTCTAGTCAGTCGATGACTGACATACGGCCTTCCATGTTGACGTACCCCGTCCGTCCCAATTTCTTATTCTTATTCATGGACAAATTGTACAATTCAAGGTGGAATATCCTCATATTCTTTGAAAACTGGTTGGATAAAAAATTCAGGACCTTTTCTTAGACTTGTGAGGAGGGGAGGGAGAAGTAGTGTGGTTGAAACCGAACAAAAAAATATTTTTTAAAACAGAGTAATTTGAAACAACAAGCCACCCACCCACATCCCATGAATGATCATAATTGGTCGTTATACATAATGACTGTTGCTCGGTCGGAGTAACCAAATGGTTTATGGAAACACAAAAGGGATATCACATCAACTTGTCACTGTGTACATTTTAAATTTTCACCACAAAGTAACCCACACACACACACAAATCTAAACTCCTCCGGCTCAAAAGTTGAGTTGTCCAACAAACACAATGTGTGGACAAAGTAAATGTAAATGTGAAGTAAAAGTAAAAGTAAATGTTTGGGGGGGGGGGGGTTGGAGTTTGGTTGTGGAATTGAAACGACTTGATGAAACAAAGTCAAAGTCATCTGTACTAGCTACTAATATGGATAGATGACTTACGGAATACTGAAAGAGAGAGAGAGAGAGAGAGGGAGGGAGGGAGGGAAGATGATGATGAAAATGAGACTTGTGTGTGTGGCTTCCATTAGTTGAGTAAATAAGCATCAATCAGTCAAAACTGTATACACTGTTTGGACATTGACATGTTGTCTTAGCCAGATTCGACACTTTTAGGTTGATACGAAAAGGTACAAGGAGAACATTCATGTTATTATTATTCTTATATCCCTAACGCACAGTCACAACTCCCAAAAAACTTTACATTATCCCCCCCGCCGAAACCAAGATGTGTCTATCCCATCATGGCCCCCACACACAATTCCCCTCCTTTTCACGAGCCGATACACAAATAATACCGTTACACACTGTATCATGGCATCACAATTAGTCTCATTAACATGAGAGTAGCCAGGCTCCAGTTAATTCTTTTCACAGTACCTACATGCACAATTTGACAGAGCAGAGGAATACTTTTGAATACAAATTGGAATGTCTTGCTCGGACTGACTTAAAATTTAGTTTATTAATTTCCAGAAATATGATGTCGACAATAAATTAAAGATTCAAAGTTTGACTCCAAAAACACATGTAAAACACGTCGTGTTCATTTGTGTGTGCCATGAGCCAAATGAAGGAGTTCCTCCTGGACATCGACTGTGAGTCTTTGGACAGATGACCTGTCGGGCATCAAACCCTTGTCCACACACAGAGAGTACCGGATGATTCCATTGTAGGTGAAACTCGCAACTCCAACAGCTATTCCATCACAGACACTAATTAATTTTAATGTATCGTGACAAGTTTTTGTAGGAAATTTACTGACAAAAAAATTTGTTCCAACCTGAATTCCCTCTCAGACGGGGTAAGTAACCTTCAAAATTGAAAATAATTATCACACGCACAAATACACGCATAAATAATTGTAAAATGAAGAATTTATAATAAGTTGTAAATTTTGGAACCTCGGAAACTCTCCATCTCATACTTGTCCATGAATTTGATTTTACTCCGTGGACCAGGAAAGTTTGAGCCCATCAAAGTGGTCATGTGATTATTGGCCAACTTACTGACCAACCATGTGGGGATGGAAGAGTGTAGGGGTGTCATGAACCACATGACCCCAGTCGTTGCCCTTTGTTTCAAATAAATGAAATGATTTTCAATCTTCCGAACTCTACTCCTCGCATCTGGATCACTGATGGGCATTTCGATTTCTGCAAAGGTCCTTTTGTTCCAACAAAAGATTTTTGGATTCATTAATTTCCAAATGAAAGTTTTAACGACGATTTGATGTTTCTACGACTTTACCAATAATTGACCATTCCTTCCAGAGGATGATTGGGGACGGGCATAGCCACTCCCATTCTCATCAGTTTGGGCATCACTTCTCCTTCCCTCTTTAGAAAATTGTGGATTCCTCCACTGATTGCTCCAAATAGGACGGCTGTTGGTGACACTCCATGTTTTTTACTGGCTACCCGGGCCAAATCATAGTCTAAGGGTTGACTACAAATCATGTGACTTTTGGTTTTCAAATCCTTTTCCCGTAATTTCCAAACATTTTTGTCAATGTCTATCAAAAGTAGTTTGACCTGAAAATGTGTCAAAGAGTGTAACATGGGATCTCTTCAAAAACATTCATTAAACATTAGACATTAAAAAAAGCACGTACCACGTCATAACCAACGAAGAGTAGGAATTTGAGGGCCAGTCCAAGTTTTGACTTCCAAGTCAAATTGACCCGGATGGTTTTGAGTTTGTCCGCAGTGGCTTGGGAGTCCATGAGATTACCCATTTGTGCCATGGAGAAAGCATCCATGAGGACATGATGGAATCTGAAGTAAAGAGCATAAGTCTTCTTGTTCTCCTCATCCTCATCCTTACTCTTCATTTTGAAGATGAGGACTTCCCAGGGTGGGAATTTGGGGTCAAATGACTTTGGATTGTAGTCACCAATGTAAATTTCAAGCTGTTCTTCCGTCAGTTGTCTGTCGACCATGGCTTCACAATATTTTACATGATTTTCCAATTTAAATTGAGTATCCCGGAGCCAGTAAGGATAACCAAAGATTGTTTCAGGATAGTAAGTCAATTTCTCATAGGCCAGTTGACCTTTCTTGTTTTTCCTTTGAAGGATGGGCCGGAATAGGTCCACAATCCCTGAGACGGGTAAGGAAGGGGACTCATCCTTGATGAACATGACGAGTGGGATGGCATGAGTCAGTCCTTTAGGATTTTGTAAGTCCTCGTAGAGAAAAGCATCCCGGACGTCAAGTAGACCGATCCAGTCTGGGTAAACAAGTGAGGCTACCCGGTTCAAAAGGAAACGGAACAAGTAGAATGGACTGAGGAGGACGTAGAAGATGGGGAAGAATGACCAGAAGAACAAAGTGTAACACACGTACGACAAGAACAGTTTAATATATTTTATGTACTTTAGTGACAGTTTCATCTCCGAAATCCCGGAGAGAGACAAGTCTGGAACACTCTCGGTTGCCATGTGTGTTGACCCAGGGCTCTTACTTTGACCCCTCTATCTATTCTATTCCACTACTGCCTAGGACTGACTAACAACTGTTCTCAACATTTGTTATTTTTCTCCTCAGCCGGTTTCTTATTTTGTGAAAGACAACCTGTACCTCTTTTGTATTGTAGTTAGGTGATTCTTTTGCAAAGAAAAACATATTTTGCAAATCTGCACAACCCGGTGAAGAGTACATAGACCCAGTCGATCAAGTTGTTGAATTTCGAGTTGTTTTGCCTCCAGCTACAATCTTTGAACACTTGTACTTTCGATACTCATCCTTCCACACACACACACACAATGTTTTGTGCAAAAATTATGTTCTGCCATGATTTAAAGTCTTCTCAATTTCAGAATGTCATTTATTTACGAAGCTCCGAAAAAAGATGTGAATTTGCAAAATATTATTTTCGCATACTCAAGGGAAGGGATCATTTTGTATTTTACAATTGGAATGGAAAAAAAAGAATTGGTTCAGAATGTGTTAAATAATATATATTTAAAATCAAATTTTGCACTGCATCCAATAGTGAAGTAATATGGAATTTGCATTTAATGATTTGAAGGGACAGTGTCGTCATGATGTAATTTGCACAAGTCATTAAGAAGAGAGGGAGAGTGTGTGATTGAGGGGGGGATTGTGATAAGGTGGACGTGTCTGGTTGTCTGTAGATAGGAGTAGGGATGCACAGTGTTTGGGTCGTTATAATTCCTTTTGTTAACCTTGATCTTCTGTTCTCGAATATTATAATAATGTAGTAGGAGAAAAAATTGTCCTGAGGCATTGAACATATTCCAGGAGGAGTACATACTTATAGAGACTCTTTGCATACCGAGAGTCAGGGAATGGATATCTCCTACTATCATATATATATATATATATATATAATATTGTACAAGAGCCAGAGTACCTCCACAAAGGCATATCCTCCTCCTCGTTGATCCCATCAAAGATTTTGTGTGTGTGTGTGTGGTTCTTATGGACACACTGAATGGACATTCGTCTTACCAACTCCACAGTCTGCATCATCCTCAGTCAGCAGTCTGCTTCGGCGAGAGTGTTTTTTCAGTCAGTACTCGGTATTTCATCCCACATTCTAAAATTCCTCCACCAAATTTCTTTCAAAATTGTGCCTCATCAGCGACAACATCCCAATCTAGTCAGTTGACAAAGTCCCTCCCCCCTACGTAATTTTAAAATAAGAACGATCAAAATAATTAACCGGAAGTGAAGAGGGTCATTCTCGTCTGCGTGTCATCCCCCTCAATTGTTGTTGTTGTGTAAGTTGATTTGTAGAATTAATTAACTTCACGTGTTCACATTTATTTATTTTACTTCTCCAATCCAAATCCAAATCATTATCGTGCATCTGGATCATCAAATCACAAGTTGTGTCAATTAGTTTGAGGGAAAAACATTTGGGAATATTGACAACACGAAAGTACTCAAATTATCATTCAAAATATGAAGATTTTGCAAAAATATATTGTCCAGACACCAGAATGCAATTTTTAAATAGACTGATCTGCTGACATTGGGAAAACCATAAGAGAGTTTGTTAGCGGGCGTTAATTGAGAATTAGCATCTATCTTCACAATTTGTGGACTACAATTAAATAGGAATTTGCAAGGTTAGACGTACGACTCTTGTTGAAAAAAGTGGTTCCACTTCTCCTCTTGAGGAACACCTTTTTACAATCCTAGTCATTAACGTGTTGAAAAAAATTATTCCTCACAATTTGTTCTCTGG
The DNA here is from genome assembly GCA_009870185.1 of Pygmarrhopalites habei. NCBI lineage: Eukaryota > Metazoa > Arthropoda > Collembola > Symphypleona > Arrhopalitidae > Pygmarrhopalites > Pygmarrhopalites habei. Next base: position 10,575 of record WJFB01002883.1, read on the forward strand.
CCAAAGTCAAGGTACTTTCCAAAAGTACAAATCAAAGGGCAGACGGAATGAGAAAAAATGTACATGATTACATAATAATATATTACATAATTAATATTTCTCTCGAAAATATGTACTCATTTTTGACGTCAATTTCCCTGACGTGGTTACACCGTCATCAAGAGTATCAAAATTTCATCCTAAATCTAATATTTTAAAATTTTATATGTACAGCAACAAAGCTTGTTACTCTGTGAAGGAGGTTTGTTTTGAGAAAACATTTTTTTGAATCAGTCATTTCATTTTTTGTGTATTATACCTTGAAATTCTTCCGTTGATTGTGCCGTGGAGTAAACAAAAACAAACAAACGTGGGCAGTCCTTGCATTACTGCAAAGGGAAAAAGTAAGAATTGTAGAAAATCCTGTGTGTGCTACACATACCCATTTAATTTGCCTATGCCTATGCGTATGTGGATGAGAAGGTCAGGATATTGGCCATCGGATCTGAACTGTCTTGTAGTTGTGAAGAATCTGAGTAGTTTAGTTATTGGAATAGTGCAACAAAGTTGACTGAAGGGACCAACTCAAGTTCACCATGTTGTTGGGGTTGTGCGTGGCCGAAACACGGAAATAATTCTGTTGTCGACCTAACCTATATATACAATACAACATATAATCACGAGTGACTACAACAACAACAAGACACTACTGTAGTTGTAGCCTTGAACATTGGAAAAGGGTGAAAAGAAAAACATAAGTATACTAAAAATAATAATCACACACACACACTGTGTAAACAAGTGGCAACCACTCTGTTTACCTTTTTCCCTTGTGTGTGTGTGTGTCTACTACTGTCTACCCCTGTTCAATGACAATTACCCGTTTGGTTCACTGTAGAATCTGTTGACCTAGTGCTAGTAGTGTACAAGGAGGAAAATTGTGTTGGATTGTGAATACATAGCATTCATTTTTGAGTTTTAATTTAGATCCTTATCTCTTAATTCTCGCCCTTTATCTCAAAAATCCTGCATTGTCCCTCAGTCAACACGATTGTAACACACCATTTTTTTGTGTATTTTTTTAAACGTCTTACTCTTGGTTTGTCCCAAAGATTTGGTTAATGAGCTACACATTAAATGTAAATGGTCGATACAGACGGTTAACCTATTTTACACAAAAAAAGTCGAGGTAATTCTTTTGACAGCGGCTTCTCCTACTTAAATGGACGATACTGTAGTGGACAACAATGGAGTATGTGTAAAGAGAGGAGAGGAGAGAGAGAAAAGCAGCATGGATGCAGCAAACACTTTCATTTCTAAATTTAGTGTCCAATGCTAGAGCAGATTGGACGTGTGTTTGTATGTGGATAGAGGAGAGCCAACGAAGAGTAAACATTTTGCCAAGTGTGAGACTTGTATTTCGTAACTATTCTACTTCATTGTCGAGAAAGAGGAGAAGAATATTTTTGAATGGGTAATCCCTTGTTCAGTCAGAAACCTACAGGGACTGGGTCAGTTGGGAGCTGATGAGAAAATTACATTCTTATTTACGTGTCCACACTCTGCTGTACTGTACTGTACTTTAAAGGAGGGGGAGGAAAAAAGTTTAAAATTGCAGTACATTAACGACACCTCGTAAGATGCACATTACATTGTTGGCTGTATAGCAACAGCAATTTTGTAAAAGTGAGTGGTGACTGTAATCAAATTTTACTTTTGACAAAGGAAGCCGAAGGTCCAGCCATGTTTACTCTATTCGTTGGCAAATTTTTTTTGCGAGTGGTGTGAGTGTGTCTTGTTCTTAGATAAATAATAATGATTAATCATGAGCAACACAATTTCATCCTAAACAGTGGTTCAATCACTCTTCACTCAAAGTCTTCTCTTGTGTCCATTTGAATAAGGTATTATGATGGTGTGTCTGTGTGTGTTGTTCAGGGTTGCCAATCATTACGTCCACAGCACATGCAGTTGACCCAAAAAATGAAAAGAGGATCCTTGGTTGTAAATACACTAGAGATTATTGTACAAAGGAATAATATGTCTTGTGTCCTCCACTGGAGTATGTGTTACAATCTCTAGTCATTGGCACGGATGATGATGATGAGTCAATTTTCATTTTGTACAATTTGTAAATTTCTTTTGTCATATTTCAGATTATCAACTCACTCGTCAGTGACCAGTACTCTTCATCCCATACGGATAAGGATGGGATGGTGGTTGCCACTCTCGTCTTAAGGAAAACCCTTTCAATGATTTTGGAATTGTGAAGAGGGGAAGGAAAATACACATCTCGAAGATGATTCAAATCCTCATTTAATCACCTTGAAGACAAAAGTATAAGGAGAAGAAGCAACTCAATTTCAATGAATGAGGAATTCAAATTACATAATTTATTGAGTGTGTTTTATGTCATGTAATTACACAATTTTTTTTGTAAGAAAATAAGAAGAGGAACAGAAGAGAAACGCTCTTAAAAGGTGTAGTCTAGTGAACGGAGTAAGGAAAAACCTTGTGTTTTCGTGTGTGTGTGAGTGTGTCCTGTGCATGATGATGATGACCACCGCAAGTACAGCATAACATGTAGTGCAAAAAATGTAATGAATGCTATTGAACTCAAGAAAACCTTCAACAAAACGACCACAAGTCATCCTATGAGTAGGATGTTGACTACACAAACTCACTCTTCTCTCTCTCTCTCTAGACACACGCCACACACACAACACAGTGTCCGCAGAATGTGAAAAACTGTATTTTTCTTTCCTGTTGACTTTACGAAGTGAGGCCAATAAAAATAGTGAAGTGAATGAAGAGATTCCTCCCAATTTTATTTTGTCATTGTTGTTGTGACTCCATTTTCCAAGGGACGGAATGGTGTGAATGGAGTAATTGATTTTTTTCTATTTGAAAAAAAAATCTTAAACAACAACCGAGTGTCCTCACGGATAAATACAGAATGACGAAGAAAGCGTCTTCTTCGCTGGAGTCTTCAATGTTGGAGAATGTGATATTGTTGGAACGTCAATTAATTTCCACTGCGTCGGATTTATTCCGGAATGTGACACACATTGCAGACATTTTCTTCCCGATCCCCTTCGACTCGATAGGGAAGAATGTCCAAGACGAGGGAGAGGGCGATGGACTGCTACTGTCCAGACAAAATGTGACTGACATTGCCCACTCCGGAAAAATTGTGAGTGACCGTCTACTGACGTCCAATTATGTGGACGCGGAGGTCGGAGATAGTAACGTGACCTCAGGGACCATAATCACAACAGCAACAGTTGGACATGTTGAATCTCAGTCATTATTCTTTGACATGTACAGTCATTTGTTAGTGAGTAGTGTCAACTTGTTGTTCCTCCTAGCCATCCTGTGGCTCCTCAATAATTTTGTGATAAAGTCGAGGGTTGTCAAGTCCCTCGTTGAGATTGGGAGTAGCTGGAGAATCGTGTTGATCCTTTCCCCCGTCATCATCCCAACTTTCACCATCATTCTCCTAGCCCGACTGAGTGTGGCCATTTACCTGAGACTGTGTCACAAGGGGAAAGTATTTCTGGCTGACCCCATGGACTCGAGCTGGGCTTGGGAAAAGTACGCGTCCCCTTCCACATGTACTGGACTGTATATTGTGAAGGGAAAGTGTAATTTCCAGAATATTGTCAAAAGGATAGACTACCTGGTCAACCTGAGGGTTCATGACGACTACTTAATATTTGATCGACTCCGGTACACTCTTCAAACTTATCTTGGTTTTGTCTGTTGGAATAGACTCGACCATTTCCATGCTAGTCAGTATGTAAAACTACTTGGGGATACAAATTCCGAACTGAGTTCCGGGGTACTCAGTATACAAGATGTTTTCAGTGAATTACGACGGATCCATGACACTCCCTTCCCTCAGAATGGATTGTCTCCCTGGGAAATCCTCGTCATTCCTCAATTTCAACATGAAAATTCGGAGGAGGAACACTACGCCCTCATCCTCAGGATCCATCATGCCATCATGGATGGTATAATATACATCATATATCTAAGAATAAGAATGTACTTGTAAATTATATTATTCAAAGTAATGCTTCATTCCTTCTTTTTACTACGAAATTATACAGGAGTTTCTTCTGGGAATGTCCTGCATACAGGGATTGCGGACCGACCATTCAAATTCTCACTGGATCCAATTGAACCCTTGAAAGTGTCCAAATTGGAACGATGGCTAGCCACTTGCATGTCCATCGTCATGATCCCGTTGGTCACTTTTAAAAGTATGACATTGGTCGAGAAGAGTGCCATACATGGACCAACTTTGACAGGGAAGAAAGGGTTTACCTGGTCCAGACCCATCCGACTGGAGACGATCAAAAAGATCAAAAATAAGACGGACAGTTCAGTCTTTGCTGTCCTCATGACTTGTATTGGAGGTTCTGTGAGGAAACTTTTCCTATCCAAAAATGACAAAGTCCCACAAATTATTCATGCAGCCCCACCAATTGCTATCCTTCCATTTCCAGATAGGAAACCGAGAAATCGGTTTTCTATTGTCTTGTTCCCAGTCCAGATTGGATTGAGTAATGTTCTGGAAAGACTGGATGCAATTTTTGTTGCTGGGAAGAAAATGGCAAGATCTTCGGATATTCTTGCTAATTTTTACATAATGAATATCCTGGGGATCCTCCCTTTGGGTCTTATCAAGATTTTGGGTCATTTTGCTCATGCCACCATGACGTTGAGTAATATCCCTGGACCAGCCGAGTTTGTGACTCTCTTTGGTGGGGATCATTTGGTGGATGTAGGAGCTTGGGTCCCTGTCAAAAATACCATTGGTAAATTTACAGATATTTGTTTCCATCTAATTATTTAATTAATAATCATTATTAAATTTGATTTCATCTCTTCTTTACACAGGGATTGGAATGGCTCTGTTCAGTTATGCTGACAGACTTAGGCTGACAATCTTGGGAGATGAGGCTTGTTTGCGAGACTCAAATGATGTAATCAAATTAAAAAATGAATTTGAACTGGAGTTGGAACAACTCACCCGACTTGTAGGGATTGAGGACCCTTGTTTTGCCGACGACTTGAATTAGTCTGAACGACATAAGTACTTATGTCATAATTGTTTTATATATTCTTTTAAAAAGAATTTCACTGACTGGTTTATTCCTATGACTTGATAACGTTATTTTAAAAAGACAAAGTGGTTCTAATGGTAGCCCGATATGTCGTCACCTGACATCTCGTCACTGGACATTTCGTCAACTCACAGTTCGCCACTTGGACATTTCGTCAACTCACAGTTCGCCACTTGGACATTTCGTCACCTAGACATTTCGTCAACTGACAATTGGTCAGTTAGACAACTGGGTAAAATATAGCAGGTTAACATGTAGTCTACGTATCGATATTTAAAAACTAGACAATTGCAAAAATATTTGTTAAAATCCATTCATCCACACACAGGCGATTTCTTATGAATGCATTTTATAAGAGTTATTTTTTTAAAACGTTTGCTCTCATT
>WJFB01002884.1:0-16069 GCA_009870185.1 Pygmarrhopalites habei
GTTTTCGAACAAGAATTACCAAAAAAGAGGGGCGGTAAAACGCCCTGGTGGCGGCAAAAATTTTGTCAATTTGCAAAAAAAGATCAGCTATACACTAGATAAAACGCATTTTGAAAAAATGAGGGCGCTACAAAACACTTTGCCGCCACCTGACAAAATGGCTCACTGCGGCTCTGGGAGAGGGAGAGAGAGAAATCTGTGAGGAAACTCTAGCTCACAAGTACAAAAGAAATTTCCTGCTGTTTTTTCCTTTCTCCCCTTCCCCACTTTTATACGCACGTAGAACCTAGTCAATCTTGATTTTCCATCTCTTTCTTTCTTCTTCCTTTTTTAATGTGCCGAGTCAAATGGTTGGGGTTTGAGTTGAGACAAACTGAGCAAATGTAGTGCACTTTTGACAAGAAGTTCCTCTCCCCATTTTCTCTTCATCGTTTCACCTCTCTCTCTAGCTACCCTTTTTAAACGAATTGTTTGTGGACAATATAAGTAAGTATGTATCTCTCTGGTTAATGTAGCCATCATATTCCTGAAATTTGTGTGGCCTGCATCTGCCCTCCTGCCACCGCCATCCACTTATCTCTCTCCCCATTTTGAAAAGGGCGTCCTTACACATCTCACGGACTGTGAAGAAGGGTGTAAAGGAAGGAAGATAGAGAGAAAAGAAGGTTTTCGATTCTCAAGAATTTAAATTCACTTAAGGATGAGTTTGACTCTGTATGCGACTGCCTGTTCCCTTTTTGGCAAGCGGAGAAATTTCAAAAAGGAGGGGAATGACACAAAAAAGTTAAAGAATCCTTGAAGAAGCAAGTGCATGGAAATACCACCTAGGACATACTTTCCCTTCCTCCACACACACAGTTTTCCCTCTTTCTCTTACGTATGTACATGTATGGACGAGCCAAGGAGTTTAGAGTGGGAGTGACAGAGTAGAGTGAGTGAAACGACGACGAGGACTCTCTGCTCCAGACTTCCAGTACTGACTTTGACTTGACTGTGTGAGTGTGTGATTGTTCAAAGTTGAGCTGGGACCTCTTTTACAAGACATTGAAGGAATGTAAAGTTGAGGGAATGAGGGGAAAAAAGAGTTGAGAAATTTTTTTCACTGACTCGCTCTTTTATTCTGTGTATGTGAGTGAGTGGAGAAAGAGAAAAGAAGAGGAGAGTAGAGTTTGAAAAAAATTTGTTTTGGGAGCGTGTAATCTGCAGGTAGGTTCATTTTCAAAAAAATAAAATAAAGAAAAAATCCAACGTAGTAGGCTACTCGAGAGGAGAGGTTCGTAGAAGAGACAGATGAAGAGGGAAAGGGAGGGAGGGGGGATAGTCTATTTTAATAATAAAGGTAAAGTGCGTAGTTTTGCATCATGGGTGTAATCTTTAGGTCGGCTACATTTACTCAGGTTATTATTCCGCCCCGTTTCCTCCCGCATCATCACCGGGAACTGAGAGAGAATGGATGTAGAGCCGTGTTCAGATTGAGAGTGGAGAGGAAAAAGGGAAAAGGTGGAGATGGAGAGGAAGGGAGAAAGAGAAAGGCAGTCGTCTTCTATGCTCAGTGTGAGAACTACTTAAAAGAAACATAGTTTCACTCAGATTTGTGTACAGAAGAGAAAGAGGGAAAAGCAACTTTCTCCTTCTTGTTTACTATTCTCCATCCTCTGTCTGTTTGTCTACCAGCTGTCTATATTAGAGAGTATTACCAACCTTTCTTTCCACTTCAACAGGATGAATCTACATTCAGAGAAAAAAGAAGGGAAATTTCAATTTGACTAATGCTAACTTTATGATTTTTCTTTTTTTCCCCTTCTCTATCACTCTCTTCTCTTCTGGAGTGCAGAGTCTACATGTGTACAACGTTTTGTACTCACCATCTGTAGTCATGGACCATTTAACCATTTTTCTACTTTCTACCACTTGAAATTTTAATGAAATTTCAACAATCTACATGCATACATATTGTTCTCTTTTCCATGTCATTTTAAAAGTTCCCTCTACAGTACTGGAGGAATATTGCACACACACTCTGAATTAAATTGTTCAAAATTTTAATTTCACATCTATGCAATTTTCAAGTTAAAGAGCTGTCGGGAAAATCCAAAGTCTAAACACTTTTGACATTTCAGTCGTCGTTGTAATGTACGTGTGCTGGCTACATACATGTACACACACGCAGATATTCATGAGGGATGGTTGTATACATGCTATGTACACGTTATCCTGAATCGTTGACCTCACACTCCCCACTACCAAAACCACTGAAGGTCCCAAAGCCCTAAAGGGAACTTTCTCTGCGTTCTACCTTTATCCTTCCATCTCGTTTGTGGGCACGTCATCATCGACAAGGGAGAGTCATGTACATAAGGTACGGTGCAGGAAATTTTACTCCTGCTCGTACACACACTGTTTACATTGTTACTTGCTGATGTGATAATTTACAAGTACTTCCCACAAAAACAGAGGCACATGTACCTTCCATGTGCATGGAAACTGTGCCATCTACTTTGATTCTGTAATTGTGGGGAAGGGACGTAGGAGGTGAAGATAAAATGAAGGAGAAACAAAATCTAAGCAGGAAATCACAAAAAAAGAAAGCTGAACTTTCCCTCTCGCTTTCTCTCAAACTACGTCTTTATCTTTCCGTCCCTTTGTCTTTTAGCGAGGAGATTTTTCATGAGAAGAAAGGAACGAATGAAGAAAAATGCTTTCTCCTTCCTTTCCCTGTTGAAACCGTGTGTGTGCGTGTGCGACTGTGTAGGGAGAGAATAAGGAAGTAACATTTTCATTTGAGAATCCACAAGTCACACCCCTGACATTCCATACCTCCCCAACAGTCAACAGACAGACACACACACACGCACACCCGGAGACACATCAACGTCTCAAAGAGAGTTGATGTCTACCTGCTTCTTTTTTTATTGTGTTCAGGAAGCTCAGTGACAACATCAAGCTCATATACTCTGACTTCCATTCCGTTCATATGTGAATGTCATCATCAGCCTTCGTATGACCAAGACCACGGACACGTTTCCGTTTCTTTCCCCTCCACGTTCTCTCCCTCACGTCTTGGATACACCGACCCCCTGAGAAGAGAGCTCCAGACTTCAGTTTGCGTGTGTGTGTGTTGTAATTTTCTGGACATCTCATTCTTTAATATTGGACTTGTCGGGGTGGGGGAAAAATCCTTCAAGACGTGGATTTCTCAATTTCCAATGATTTATAATGTTACGGTCTTCGTACGTCATAATTTTTTTTCTTCGAGGGAGAAGAGAGCTTTCATAATAAGTTGACAGTTTTTTGGAGAGGAGATTGTAAAATATTATTGTGATAATTATATTCTGCCAGACATAGTCACTCTCTCTGACTCTCACTTCTTACTTTTAGACGAACACTCGAGGGCTGGAGGAAAATTAGGATGAGAGTTTTTAATTTGCTCACAAAACTTTGTTGAGCCAAGCCATTATGAAATATAATATTTATAAACTGAGTCACGGGGAGTGAGAAAGAGAGAGAGAAAAACTCGGTCTCGCTACAAAAGATGTTGCTCGTGAAAAACGCAACAAGTTTCTAGGGCCATTTGTTATACGAAACCTAGACCCTCTCTCATTTCAAGGAGAGGTGAAGGGGCTCAAGTTTTTTCCTGTGTGTAGGTGTGTGTGTGTAGTCCGTTAGATTAATATTATCATATCATGATTTGATTTATGATTCGCAGCTGTTGCCCCCCATTTCTAATATTCATGAATGATGACGACAGTGTCAAGAGCCAGAGTAAACACGACGTGGACGACAAGTTCATTGGACGGAAAGATGAACTGATCGAAACTTATAATAATTGGGTTATTCAAATGAATGAGTTGGTGGCTTAGTGTGTGTTCATGCCCCTCTAAATACACAAACTCACACACAACACGCGTAGAACGAATGGAATGGAATATTATAATTATTATGAAGGAGCACAATTTTATTTCAGATATGTACACCCTTGTTGTGACTACTGGGGTGGCACAATCCACAGAATTTAATTATAATTTCCCTGATTAATTTCAAAAGGGAGTAAATGTGTGTGTACGTGTGTGTGTCTTTATGTGCTCACATTGCAAGGATGAATCCTGAGTTCTTTTGAGTATACTCAACCTCAACTTTTATCATTCAACACTTTCATCTTCTCTCTCTGTCATCCTCATCCACACACACACATGGATATTACACAGTTGTAATAACCAGCAACTCGTATGAATTTAAATATTGGAGGGAGACAGAGGGAATATTAAACGTGGATCAAGTTAGTGATCATCCCGAGTTTCTTGGAAATTGAAGGAAAAAGGAGGTCGAATAATCATCATCATCAACAACAAACCGTCTTCATTACAAGGTCTCTCATGTCCGCATAAATAAATTATCTACAGATGATCCCTTCCTATCCCCCTGTCTCTGTACTTGCATGTTTCTCTCTGTATGTGTGTGTTTCTGTGTGTGTCTGGCTCTCAATTAAATCGTGACCGAGTCATCCAACTGTGCCACACACACACACTCACTCACTCCAATAATTCATTTATAGCTTTACCTATACTTACCCAAACTTAACTTTCCATCTTTTCGTTTAAACTTCCTTTCTCCCTCCTCCTGTAGTATGTAGCGTACACATAAATGGGATGGTCCCAACTCCCTTTCGATCTCACTGCTCATCCTCCAGATTAAAATCATTTGCCCAGATTTATTATACCATTTTAGCCATTTCATCCAGGTGGCCAATTAGCCCAGATGCTGCACTTTGCCCAGGGAGGAGGAGCTGTCTTCTTTCTCTCCCCCTTTCTCCTCTTACCCTCCATTTAAAATACTCTAAAAGTTGGCTAAATTTTCTCCTTCATCATAACAGGAAATGCTGTTCCCATGCACTGCTGTGGAAAGAGAAAAGGACAGCACACAGCAGCTACTCCTTTCACTCCTGTGCATACTACTAAAATTACTTTCTCTTTCATCCTTTCATGTCTCCACACGTTTTCCATTCCATGGTTTCCAAAATTTCTCCCTCCCTCATCCCTAGTAGAGGTAGAAAATTTTAAAAATTATTCACCCACACACTTACACACTCTCCCTTTACCTACCATGGTATGTGAATATTTTGTGTGTGTGTGTAACTCTTTTACAAACTTTTTCTATGTGTGTATTTATGTGTGGACCCCACTGGCAGGAGAGAATACTGCATAATTTACTCGTACGACATTCCGCACTGTAGAGCCCAGTGTCTGTGTGGACAGAAATGGAAGGAAATGAAGGTGCCACTTAGTTTATAGATACATTTAGAAGTTCTTGTAACAAGTACATATATATACTTTCTCTATATATAGAAAGTAGACTAGAAAATTATATATAGGGAAAGGGCAGGACTGTAATTCTTCGTCAGCAAGTGTCCAGCACATTACACTCTCTTCCCTTTAATTAGCTCCCCCGTATTCCCGCCTCATCTTTTAATTATTTTATCTCATTCCCCATTACCTCTCCTCCCATTCCTTCCTTCCCCCTTCAACATTTAATATTTAAAGGGAAAAGACTGCCACTGTCACTGGGACAAGAGTCATGACGGGAGTCCTCCTCCTCCTCTCACTATGCATTTCATGTCAACTCAATTCACACTCTATTTTGGCCAGGCCCAGTCATCCTAACTATTCATTAGTTGGACATCATTTATCTCATTTTAATTTCACACCACTGCTACTAATCTGTGCACTATAATGTCTGCACTATACTGGACTGACTGTCATGTGGACTCCTATAAATTATCAATAATGATGATGCGAATGGTATTTTCATCCTAAACTGCGTGTACTGGGTTCCTCTCCACACTCATGATCTAATAGTATTACCCCAATAATAATATTGCGCAAACCATCATTACCCTAACACCCTCTTTCTCCTTCCCTCCATGACATTGTCAAGGATCTGCTCCTTTCTCCCAATATTGCCTATGTCCACAATAATTGGGCTATGTGGACCATATTTTGATTTTCATGTTCATGAACCAAGTGCGTGGAGTGAACGTGGAGGGGAAGCCCCTTTGGTTATAAACCATCAATAATGTTCGCTCCCTTCATCCTAATCATCCTTTTTTTCTTTCCTATGTTAAAGCAAAGTTGGTGGGTCTTTTCCACTTTCTCCCCTTTCTCCCCACTGCTGACTGCACAATACATGTAGCATGTGTACTGACTGGGTGGTTAATTCCATGGTCGAGATAATGAAAAGTTTCATCATATTATCTTATCAAAGCTTTGACAATGGCATACTGGAGTCAAAGTGGAATGAAAGTCTGGCCTCGTTGGAAGACCTACTACTGCACTACGAACGAACGAAGCATTCCTTAATGTTCATACCATGTAGCCTTCGTGCCCTATTTATATTTATACCTTTAATATAATCTGCAATATTCCTTCATTTCAAAAATACCCTTCCGTTCCTTTATCTATCCTTCTCGTTCTACCTGTCTGTCTTCTCATCCTCCTCCTCCTCCTCCTTCTCTTGGTAGAGGGGTTCAACTCTTTACATAATCTTGTTAATAAATGAGATTAGTCAATAAATGCAGAAAATTCAATATGCAATTATTTTTCTCAGTAATAATCCAATTCCAAATTTAATATCTCTGTTATCGGTAACACGTTGACCTTGACCAGATTAATTCTTTTGTAACTAATGTAACAAGTAATATTACACTCGATCACGATCACACGTCCAAATACCAAACTTGCATTACTTTTTTCTCTTTGTTCCCCAATTGTACAGATTTTTATTCCCCATAATACTAAAATTGCATCCCGGAGATATTGGAAGTATTCTACTATATTTTGATCAACGAGTAAGTGCAAGGCTGTAACTTGGTAGTAAACATTTTAACTAGAAATTAAAGGGAAGGATCGATTTTCAAAAATTAGTTCATAAAAACTTACGTGTTCCATCAAATCTCGTTGCGACTGGAAAATACAAATAAAAGTAATAATATAATTGACAATATTTAAATTGGGATGATTTTCTAATCTGCAAAATAATCATTTCCTGTACGGCATTGAGATGAGAATTTAATTATGACAACTTTTCTTCTATTTTAAATTTTGTTTCGTTTATAATTTTGCCATGAAATTATGACGTATAATTCCACTCTGCATGCTTTTATTTAATTTGTAAAAGTTTCAACATTTCAAGAAATAAAATAAACTCACTTGTGTCGAGGAATGTATTTTGTGGGGCTAACAATCCCTTTCGATTCGGCATGATTGACCTTAAAAAAGCAAGAGCTCTCCGCTCTTGCACTCTTTTGAAGAGAAAAAAACTGAGATTTTAAATGCCCTTGTCACGGGTCACCCTCTCTCTCTCACCAGACTTTGGTGGTGTGTGTGGAGTGTCAATCACATAGATAAAACTTTTTTTATTGACACCAATTCTCTTTTACTGTACACTTTTGAGATGGAGAAAGAGAGAAGTTGAGATTTGCATTTAAATCCTTCAATTTTCCTTTCTCTCTCTTTCTCTTTTCCCCTGTTGGATTCTTCTTGAATTTTCTTCAACTCTTTAAGAAAATCATGTGCAGTTGACTTTTCGGTACGATTCAACTATTGATATTCTTGAAGTTGTTGAAGTAGTAACAAGAAATATATAAAAAACGAAGGAAGAAAGATTCAACTTAGTCAAGTTGAATTAGTTGGGTTGGGGACTCGTTTGCCCAAAATTTTATTTTGATGAAGAAATCCTCCTTGTGATTCATCGCAAAATGGAGTAAGGGAGAAGAGAGAGAAAAAACTTTTTTTTTTAAGAAAAATTTATTCCTATTCAAAATAGCTTGAAGGCAACAGCCCGTCGTCCAAAAAAAGAGAAAGTCTTCGACTCTTGATGCTGATGTCCAGGAGTGTAGGAGGAAGATGAAATAAAATGAAAAATTCCTCTCTCTCTACAATGGTTCCCACTGAAGACAAAGAGGTTCTTCCTTCGTGTGTCTGTTTACATAGGGATAACAAGGGAGGAAGAGACGAGGGGGGAAGAATCCAGTTTTGTGGTAAAGAGAGAAGAAAACAAAGGAAGGAAACGTCGACGTCCAAGTCTGGATTGGTGAATGAATTTCCTGACAAGACTCCCTAGTATAAAACTGTATCACACAATACAATACAATGTGTGGTGAGAAGGGGGAGAGATAAATGCTGCTAAACCGTTTCTTTTTCTCCTCTTGTTATCAAGCCGTCAATTGTTGTCTCTACCCCCTCATCATCTGTGTGTGGAGTGAGAGCGAGACAAAAAAAGGATTTTTGAGAAGGATGAATAGTCGGAGAAGGCAAAAGAAGTAAAATTATTACACGAAAATCCCCCGGATGGCTAATGAGAGAGAGTTAGATCAAGAGAAGAGGCAAGGAACAAAAAAGAAGAAGAAGAACAAGGAAGAGGAAAACACACCAGACGTGTTCCTCACTCTTTTTCTCCTCTGTCTACACGTCCAAAATAATTTTTTTCCAGACACAGACACAAGTCACAAAGTGCACAACACTCGACACGAAGACACAGAATGGACGCACACACACCAGAAGGAAACTGAGACTGAAGGGAAGCACAGAACAAATCGAAAGTTGCTCGGAATATATGTATGATTTTTGTTCGTCAATAGTTTTGTGTGTATTTGTGTTGTGTGAGGAGTTTTTGGTCTTATTTTTTTGTAGGAAGTTGAGACCAAATTGAGGTATGGAAAAAAGTAGAAAAGTATCGTCAAAGATGGTTGTATTGTCAGATTCCTTTCTCTCTCTCTTCTCGTTTTTCGTCCTTCCTTATTTTTTCCCCTCTCTCTCTATGTCCAGATACTGCAGATTGAAGGAGAAGAGGAGAGACGAGAAGTTCACACTATTCGGGACATCCACACATGACAACACAACACTCACACACAAAGAGTGGACTGCGAATGGTTGCGTTGGTGTGTTGAATGTTGAATGGAATGAACAAACTGTTGCTGCTCCTCCTGGTCCTCCACTGACTCTGTTGCTGCTGTGTGCGGGTGCTGTGTGTGTGAGGGAGAGTCTGTTGGTTGGGGAAAGAGAGAGCAAGACAGGAGGGCTTTTCCTACTTGTGTCTGAGTGTGTGTGCTCTGCTCTCTCAGTTTAGGCGGAAGTCGGCAGGGATGCAGGCAGGCGTGGAGTCGCAGTCCACTCGCGAAACAGTACCAATACTCACTCCAATTCTTAGTACTAGCTTTAAAAAGCACACATCCCATCCACCGTGCACACCACCACCACCACTACCGCCGTCCTGAGGATAGCAAGGAGAAAGAGAGAGAGAATCCGGGTGATGGATGAGCCTGACGTGCGCAACGGCCGCCGTACCGGATCAATCTCTTCAGCTCAGCTCTCTATTCCTCTACTCTAACCGATTCTACCCCATCCACAATATCCAAAAGAGTTTGTAAGGCTCATCTCCTTCCCTCCCTCCCTTTCCCTCTGTCTTTATACACATCATGGGACCTAGCCCCGGCTCGTAGACGTGTATGTGTGTATGGGTGGGTGTGTGTGCATATGTCAGTTGCACATACGTTATTACGTCCGAACAAATCCTCTACCTCTCAAGATGATGCTGATCTTGTCATCTTGGAGGCCTTGTGTGCATTTTCGTTTTTCTCTCTTTTCTCATGTGTGAGTGTGTGTGTGTCATGTAGATGTACAATAAATGTGTGTGTGTACTCATGACTTTATAGCTCACACAATCTGTCCTCTCTCTGGTATGGTGAAGTTCGTGTGTGTGCGTGTGTGTACTTTCCATTCCCCCCACTTCATCTTTTTCTCGCACCCACACACATAACTATACAATTTCTTTTGGTCAGCCTACTTACTGGTACATTACTTTTATATCCGTGTGCATACATGTGCATATATATTGTGTACAGACGTACATGCATCATCCCTGCACTTTCTATCTCTCTCCACCAAAGAGCCTTTCCCCTATTCATTTTGTGTGATACTTGAAACTTGAGACTTGATCTTGTACGTTTTACATTTACTTTTTTCTCCTTTTCTTCACTTTCTTCAACTCTGAATTTTCTATTCTTGACTTCCTCCTCCATCCTTTTCACACACAGTACGGTGTAGTATGCATGTACACTCACATTTGAGATACTCAGTTGACTACACTTGACTCATACTTTTATATACTGTCTTGTGTGTGTGAGGCGTACGTACATCGCTACACGTGTACAACATACAAGATTTTCTGTGTGTACAGACTGTACACACACATAGAGTCACAGTCCGTCCCAGTGTATGCACAGTCGCTCCAATAAATCTTTTTCTTGTGGCCGTTGTGTTCGCATTTCCTACTTTGTCCAAGCGATTCATGTACATTCATGTACTGTGCAATGTTGCAGCGCACAGGGTGTGTGTGCACTGAAAAATCGTGGATAGAAAAGAGTCGTTGAGAAACATATAGGAGAAAGAGTTTCATCCCAAATCCAACCATTCTCAATGGTTCATTGGTCACACACACACACATACTCTCTCCTTCCGCTTCACATCCATATCTTGTCGTTTTTTCCCAATCGCTCTCGTCCTTTCATCAGACCCGTGTGTACTTGGGACAATGACAAGTGTGTGTGTGTCTGTGTCTGTGTGGAGGAAAAAGAGATGGAATGGCATTGGCAATTGCATGCCGCTTACTTTCGATTACACCACCATCCCAGACATACTTATACTGCATGTATGCATACTATGCGAGAGTGTGTTTGTCTTTCTCCTTCCTCAAGTGGAGACTACAAAAATTTTCCCTTCTCTCCATTTCGGATGAGATTTCAAGTCATTTTGTCTGCACGTAAAATGGAGAATTTCAAGTTCCCCAGTCCAAGGGAAAGAAGGAAAGGGATGTAAAGAACAAGAGGAAGAAAGTGGAGGCAAGTCAAAAAAAACAGTGGAAATTTCAACACGTATTCTCTATTATTCCTCTTATTATCCTGTTGCTGGAGGGTTGGAGGTGGCAAGAAGATGGAAGTGAGGATAGAGTGAATGTGAGTGTGAGGGAGACAAATAGTGAAAATCGGGCTTATTTCTTTTTTTATCTGTCTTAAAGACATTGCGCTGGCCTTCTGCTAAAAGTATACATTTACATTTCACCCCTGACACAGTATCAAAGTGTGCTGCGAGAAAGTATGCGAGAACAATTTGTTCTCCTTCCTTCCCTACAATGTAAAACGTTGTCACAATTCTTCAACACAATTTCCTTCTTCTATCTTTTTTTTCTCAGAGAAGCACTTTAAATTGTGGGAGAACTCATGAGTGTGTGTGTGTCGTGTGCACACACATCCATGTAATATTAGAAGATGGGTTACGTGTCGAGATGATGATGCAGAATGGTTCGGGTACAAATTTTACGATAATTATCGTCATACACGCGGGTTGTAATTATAAAAAATGGAAAATATGGATGGATAGTGTGTGTGGTTGAGAACAAATTTAATTTATTTTCATCACTCCATGTTATGGCAGCCAAAACTCATAGAGGGAGTATCTTGGGCTGAGAGCCAAAGGACAAAGACGAAGACTATACTCTTCTCTCTCTCTCTCTCTTTAATATAATTGCGAAAGGTACTCAAGAGGTAAAGGGTTGGATTGTATAAATTCAGTTTCCAATTTTGTGGAAAGCAACCACATTCCAAGTCCCCCCTCCCATTTGCCCTGACACAATGAAATCGTCAATGTCAACTGCCTACAGGCCCGTCATAAATTAGAGAATGCGTGGTTGTGTAAAAGCAGCATACTTTCACATACACACAAACACACAAAGAGAGAATGGAGGGTTTAGTTAGGGGAATAGGTGAGGTTGATGGAAGGTTGCACTACAATGTACATTATATGCATTATAGAAAGATGGAGAGGAGAAAAGAGACGATGGGAAAATGTGAGGAGAGATGAGAGATGTGCGTTACTTATTATTGAGGCACTTTCATGTTCACGGAGGAACGTCAGACAGTTTCATAAATAATTGCAGATTGTAGTAGCACACACAGCAGAGCAAAGCCAATTAAAGATCTGACAAGGCAAAGCCTCTATTTCTGCCTTTCCTATTTGAACAGAATTCATACACATCTTCTACAAGATGTTTGGAGTGGGTGGAATGGAGGAGAAGGGAGGATAAAGAAAGTCGAGGAATTTGAACGAAGAAAAAGAAGAGAAAAAAGAGAGGAAGGAAAATGAAGAGGACAATGCAAGCCGAGGAAGGGTGGAAAGGTGGAGCAGGTAAAATAACAAATCTTTTAACAATTATTTTTCTGTCAAGCTCAACCTTGTTAAAATAGTAAGGAGGAGGAAGGAGAAAGGTGTAAGGGAGTGTGAAAGTAAATAAAATTGAAAGACAAAAAAGAATGATGTAAAAAAAGCATTCACAATTTTTTCAAAAAAAGTCCAAAATTAGTACAGAGTTATTAAAAGAGCATCCCTTACTACGTGTTATTATTACAAGTCATTTAGCCTAATACTCAAAGATTTGTCAAAGGATCTTGTAGCTCTTTATTTCAACAAAATTTACAACAAAAATGTAGGCACAAGTACACACACATATGAAGTATTAAGTTTTGGGGGCGTGCTTTGATGACACAGCTGTGCTAAAGTTTTTCTTTAAACTTTTTTCCCTCTATCCCCAAAAAATTCTGAAGTTTGACAGAGAGAAAGAGTGGAGGTGAAAGGAGGGATAGAGGAAACAATCACTTGAATTACAATCCTTCAACAGCGTCCCCGACGTATCGTACTAAAAGTCAGGTACACACACACACGTTGCTGAACGTGACAACTTTTCCCTTTCCCTTCTGAGCACAGTTTGGCGAACGAATCACCTTGTAGAACTGCTGCTGTTGTTGTAAAGTTGTCGTTGTCTTCAACCATTATACGTTCACCTGTTGAGGCTTCAAATGTGTGTGTAGGAGGCAGGTGGAGAGCAGGAAAAAGAGTGAAAGTAAAGAGATAGGGACGAGTGTGTGAGGGACATGAGTGAAAGTATATATTATATAAATCATAAATCTACTAGGGTAAGTTCACAGCTGGCACATCTTGAATTTCTCTTCTCCTTTCCCTTCCCTTTCTTTCTTTTTAAGCTTCCCTGTTCGCCCTAGTTTTGACGTTTTTCCAGACAATGATGAGAAATCAGAAATGACCAAATGACACTTTATTGTAGTCGATAGTTCCAAGTCAAAACAAGACAACATGACTATTACACAGAAATGTTCAAGAACTTTAATGGGTCAAGGTTAAAAAGTTGTCGAAATTAAATTCGAATCCTTTTCTCCAGTTTATGAGTACGAGGAAAACACACAACTGGATTGCATGTGGGTGGAGGAGTACATCACACACACACCGAACATTTTATGATGGAGAAAAAACTTGCAAACTTTTAACTGTCAAAATTCAGTTAGAACCCCGGGGCGTCGTAACTTTACATGACTCGACAAGGAGAGTAGTGTTCACTTTCAACTTTCACTCTATTCCTAGAAAACCTGGGGAAAATCCATGAGGTTTCAATCTGAGCTTCTACGGTATGTTAATATAATGTAGTATCATAAATTCGCTTTAAAAAACAATCACTTTAATCAGGAGAAAAGGGAGTTTGAGGGAAAAGAAACGAGAAAGAAAAATTTAAGACTACAATATTTAGTGCTACTTCCCACTCACCACTGAGCCTCTGAAATGGAATATAAATGATGACAACAACAACTTTCTGGACGTGTGTACGTGTGTGTGGGGAAAGTGGGTAAAAAAGTAGATTTTGTGGAGACTATGTCTATGTGTAATATAAAGTATACATGGTGGTGGCAAGGGAGACCAGGTGCAAGGTAGATGATGTACTTTTCAAAGAGAATCTTTTGCAGTAGCTATTTGACAAAGATGGATGAGCTGTGTAGTAGAAGAAGAAAGAGATATACAGTCGAGGAACAAGACTGTGTTTATATTATATATTACCTTTGCGTGTTACAAGGAGGAGGAAGAAGATTCCATTCCCAGAGTACATAATGTACAAATAGAGAAAATTGAATTTTTAACTGAAAGCTAGCGGGGTCAGCCAGCTGATAATTCTCAAACTCAATTCATCCTCCGTCCTCCCCGAACTTTCCCACAAAAACTAACTGGATTTTCTGTGTTGTGTGTGTGTGGGAGGAGGGTTCGTGTGTGTACCATTCGAAAGTGGAATTCTGTAATTGACTTTAAGACATTCTCACTATATGGATGCTCTTAATAAGAGATTCTCACTACTACAAATTTAATTTATTAAGATACTGCTCTGACGACCATGAGATCTGGACCGATGTAGGAAAGCTGTTCAAAAAGAAAGAGAGGGGGATGGAGTAAATCCAAGCTCTTCTTTTTCTCCCAACTCTGACTTTCACCACTTTCACCTTTCACTTTATACTTATATATTTCATGGAAACTTTATAAGAATAGTGGTCTCGGCCCTCCATAACTTTCACTTGAACACCTTTACACACACACGCCGCACAGGGCAGGGGCTTCACAAAGGGCAAAATCATTTTTGAGGGGATGAAAAAAAAGCAAGATTAACCAAAGCAGAAAATGAAAATACACGACTTTTATTTTTTTCCTTTGCGGCTTTATTGCTGCACCCCTTCCAACTGAAGTGGAGGGACTGTGTGTGTGTGTAGACTCTGCTGTGTATTGCAGCTGATGTGGAAATGTTTGTGTGTGTGTAGTGACGAGTGTGCAATTTTACGAACACACACAAACTTTGACAATGTGACTTCTTCTTGGAAAAGCATTAACTTTGAGGACAGAAAATAATGGAGAAAGAGGGAGAGAGACTTCATGCACTCACGGAAGATTCCCAAGCTGAATTCCCTTGATTCGATTTTTTTGTACAGTATTTTCACAGCAATGGAGAGTGTTTGTGTGCTGTACAATACTTTATACTCGTCTAGGTCTTCACATCAACGGGAAAATAGGACACAACACAGAAATTGACACAGGTTAGACATGCGAGTACTTTTCCTCAAGTCTTGACAATGCGGCTGGGATGTTCAAAAAATGGAAGAAAAACAAAAAAGCTGTTAACCTGATTTCTCAACGAAATTTTGCAGGAATTTTAATTTCAGAAACGTAAACAAATTGGGAAAATAAAATAAAATCAACTGAACCGTAGTTTGTACTACACTTACACATTTTGACACACTCAACCCACACTTTCAAGAAAATGCACTCCTAAGCTGTCGCTGTTTGAACTCTCACTTTTCTCCAAACCACTTTAACTTACTGTAATTCAATTTGTGTGTTCATAGTAGCAAAGGTACATACTTGTGTAGATGATATCAACATTTTACTTTTAGACAAAACATTCCTTCGTTTTGAGTTATTCCACACTTCATGTCCAGTGGTTGTTCTCACCAACCAAGGAAATGGAAAGAATACAAACGGCTTTGGTCGATTTATTGAGTGCAATCTTCTTATAAAAATCCCTTTGTTCATATATTTGTAGTATTAATACATTTCAAACCCACACATCCTTAAGGAAAATATTCTTGACATTTGAATTTTATTATTTTCTCACAAAATTGTTAGCAAAGCAACATAAAGGAAATTAATAAAACGAATCCACTTGCTTCAATGTGGTTTGAGCGATTAAAACTTCAAAAATATTCTGCTTCCTAAACATTTAAGTACATTATGTTTCAGCATATAAATATTCAAAAGCTAGTCTCAACTTGACACAGCCATCGTTTGTAATCACTTTATTTACCTTTTAAGCACAAGTAGTATGTCATATAGCAGTAAGTCATACATATTTAGAACAAACATTCACTTCATCACAAAAGGCTGTAAAATACTTAACATACTGTGTACATATATGTACAGATATATCTGTGCGCCTGCTTAGCTGTAATATACTTATGTAAATCCTACGAACAAAAGTGAATTTGTTATCGAAAGAGTGCATGTATTCATAATAGGAATGGTGCCCAGCAGAAATTCCGAATGAATAAATTTTCATTTATCTTACCTATCACATGACAATGACGACTCAGTTTAGACCTCTGTGACAAATGGTGAGTCCAGAAGGAAAGTATTATTTGTCA
>WJFB01002885.1:0-16062 GCA_009870185.1 Pygmarrhopalites habei
TACATTTTCTAGATGTTGTATACATTCTCTAGATATTGTGTACATTCACTAGGTATTGTACACACATTAGCTACTCGGTACACATTAACTCCATCATATACACGACGAGTGTACATTATTTTGAATGTACGGTCTTTAACAAGTATAAATTGTTCACGAGATTATGAGTTAAATAAACGTTCTTTCAAGGGACATTATTCTTTCATTATTACAATTAATTCATTTTTGAGAACAGTTTTTGTGTAATACTTTCATCACAAAACAATTAAATTATGTATGGTGTATTTTGTACATTGTGTGCAGGGCGACGTTCAAACATTTTTGACACTGTATTACAAAATGTAGATTACAAAATCATTTTGTAGGGTTCGAGTGGAAGTTGGCAAAATTTATTATTTAAAAAAGAAAATTTTTCGGGAATTTTGGCTTTAAGGAGAGTCAAAAAAAAATTTCCACGTCGTTCTGTACAATCAGAAAAGTGAATCAAGTCATCATTCCACACTGTTGAAGAGGAATGATGTTGACACTCTATAAATTGTAAATATTTGTATAAAAAATGGGAATTTTGATGTTCTGAGTACACAATTTTATGACACTCTCAATTATTTAACAATTGAATTAGACTTACTTAATTATAGACATACAATTAGATACTTAATACATATTTACTTAAGATTAAATTTGTATAAAATTACAAAGTTAGTAGAAATAATATTGAGCAGTTAAGGGTTGACCCCAGGGTCAAGGGAGCAGAGAAATCGGATTGTATCTCATAACTGTAAAATTAGAAAGAATAAATCACTAATTAGTCACTAATACTGACACTTTTGCACTTTGGAAGGTGATGCTGTTAATTAATTTTGATATATTTATGTAGAGGAGCTTACTTTTGGACAGAAGAATCCACATTATTGAAGCTAAGATGCAGACAAATGTTCCTGCAAAGCATAGAGTCACAAGTTATAAATTATTATATTACTAGTTTATCTTCCTTGCACTCTAGATGCATCTACTCACCTGCCCAAGCCAACTGGAGAGACCACCCGTGACTGGGAAAGAGAGAAAGAGAAACAACAGGCAATTAGGACTAATTAAAGATATGCAGGATAGAAGTGTTGTCGGGCGAGAAAGTACCTAATTATTCGGGCTGAGCGGAAATCGGTGTAGTCTGGAGTCAGTCGGGTCCAAACGTCCAGTGGGTCACGCTCTTGACGGTTCTTATGCTACAATGAGAGTTGGAAATACCAATTAAACATAACACTCTTCAATATGTTTAATTGCTTTTAGATGTACACAGAAAGGCTGTAAGGGGCCATTGTGCTTACTTTGAGATGAACAATCGTCAGTGTAAACAAAGAGAAAAGAGCAGCCAGTACGTAAATCACACCTGTCCAAACATACATAAGAATTTTAATTCCAGAAAATGGTTTACAAATTTTAGGGAACACTGCTCAAAGGGAGAAAGTTCACACGCTCAACGGAAACTAAATATTACTACGAAATTCTCATTCTAAAATTTAGAGAAAAAGATCCAAAGGAAGAATTCTAGGAAGATTCCATTTCCTTCCTACAAACTTGAGTACTTTCAAAAGTGTTCCCTCAAAATTGTAGGAGAGTAGTTGTTTGTGAAGGTGGAAAATATTGTTTTATAATTCTGAAACCTTACCAGTGACGAGTACTGCACTAATTTGGCGGCGTAAAATACCTGGAAAGAAATGACATCATAATCATCACAAGTTATAAAGTATGCATAAAATGTTTACCTTCTGCTAATTATTCTACCCAGTCCTACATTCTTAATAGACTCTCTCTCTCCAAAAACTCACCAAAGAGGCCGACGAAAATGGCAGCACCGAGTAAAATTAAACAGACCATAGCACAGGCAATGGCAAGATTCTGCATCCCTACAAAACAATACACCCTCCAATTATTTTTATCTTCATCCTAAAATTCCAGGCACGTGGAAGGACACATCATGTATAGTAAGAACAGAAGGTTCTCTTTAAATTTTAAATTTTATTTGTTAATTCAACTTACGATGCTGCCAGGACGCTGCAAATTAAAAAATCCACACTTGGAATTAATTAACATTTTCATTCATGTATATATCGTCATCAAACATTTAAGGGGCAGAGGATATTCACAATACATTGTTCTCCATAAGTACAAGTATGTACGCATGAAGGATAGGATGTGAAATAAAATAATTTGAGAATTGGGATCTCCTTTTTGTTTGACGACCTCTTGGCCGTGTCAATGTCAGTGAATGGTGAACTTACCACGTGGATCGTTTGACCGTCTAGGAGGAGGGGTTTCTTTGGGCATGTCTGGATTGAGATGATCCACACATCGGATGTTGTTGTCATACCCAACTGCTTTGAGCTTTGTAAACTCTTGCTCTGTTATACAAACAAGTTCATTGCAAGTTTAGCGTTTTTGTAGTAGCTAGAAATTAATGTCGTACAATTACATAGTATGACTATGACTGTGTAAGAAACAGCGTGAGAAAGGGACAAGATTGTGCTGGAAGGCCTTCAACAATCCCTTGAGTTCACAAGTTCCTTAAATTTCTGTGTCGAGTGACTACTTACCGATACATATCTCCGGCCTTGCCTAAACCTAGCCTAAAAAACTTGAAAACACCTCCAGAAAACCGGTATTTGATTTCAGGAAAATCGTGAATCATAATTTTCATGATTTTTCATTTTGAAGGGCCCATGATGTATCATGCATTAACCCTGGCTCAAGATTTTGCTGAATTTTTGGTATAAACTCCTGTTCTGTCAACCACAAAATAAATTGTATGTGGTATACACTTCTACTTTCACTTTTTTCCCCCTACACACACATATCTACACAATCCAATATCATCCTGAATTCCCTTTCCCCTCAGCCCAGAGTAACATGTACACAAGTAAGACTGGTTCTGTCATGACAATAAAAAGACTATGTCAAGCCAGCACGATCCCTGCTCCACTTCTTTCTTCCTGCTCAGGCTTGACACAGACACACGGGAGAGAGGAGAGAACAGGTCTTTGTACAGAGCGGAGAGCAGGAAACCGGAAGGAATGCAAATCAAAATTTGCAGACTCTCTCAAGAAAACTTGTCCCGTGTTCATAGACATCCGACAGAGTAAAGAAGAAGGAGAGTCCACGAAAATGGGAAAACAGGAGCAGGAGAAATTTTAAAAAATTCTCTGTCGTTCCGAAACCGAAAGAAGGACGTCTATCCCGAATCGAAGAGAAGAAGAATATTTTTTATTTGGTATTTATCTCACCCGTGAGGTCAATGCACGAGATCCAAACACCTGAGTGGAGGGGTAAAAGGAAGACCAGATTGTCACTGCTACCGTAAATGTAGCTGCCACTCGTGTCTGCCTCCTCGGGATTCGTGGAGAAGGCATAGGTGTCATCATTTCGATTCTTCCAGTTGTCAACTGCATCTGTTCCGTAGGGAGAAAAAAGGAGTACACAATTTATTTTACTCTCAGCATCCACCCCATCAGAATTTAGAATTTACTAGCACAGATAAACAAAAAAAACTGTCGACAAAAATACAAGCGAGGGAAATACATTTTTCTTGTTATTTTTCCTGACACTCGAAAATGGATTCAAAAATACAGATGGAAAGACTCACCACTGGCTCGAACAGTGGCCACATCTTGATTAACATTACTTCGAGTGGATGGTGTGGGTGTTTGTTTGAGACTTCCTCCCGTCGTCCCCGAAATTCGGGGCACTCTCTCATCAAAGAACCAGTTGACAGTCAATTGAGTACTATTCTCGATGAACAATTTTTTCAACTTTTCTTGGTCATAGATCATCATCTCCCAGTAGCGAGAGGTGAGGGCGATGGAGAGGAGGGCGGAGGCGAGGGCAGTCACAAGAATTGTTGTCACTACAAAAATCCAGTTTAAAAATTAGTAAACTAATTAATTCAGACATAATAATGAAGGTGACTCACCCAGGAAGATGACGCAGGGTTCACACACAATCTCAATACATTTACGTTTCACTTTGACGTTGGGTGGCCCACGACTCCTGAGTACAGTCACACCTGGACCACCCATGGACGTTGGTTGTGCAGTCAAGGCCGCACTACTCGTTGTAGGTCGACTGACCCCAGGGCCAGGTCCAGGCCCTGCCACTCCAGCTCCACTACTATTGTTGTGTTGGTAATGATTCATTTTGTCCCTACTTTCACCAAGGATCTTGAGACGCTGTATGTAAATAAAGGGGAAAGTGTGGGGAAAACGTTAATATTCCTCGTCTTCGTTTTACTCACGACCAAATGTCGTTCAGAGGAGATCTCAGGGAAAAAAGGAAAAGAGGAACCCGGATCGATAGTGGGAGACCGATGAGTAGTGGGATGAAGTTGACGTTGACAAGGTGGATAGGAAACTGACAAATTGTTTTTTTCCCTCAGTTCGTGGCCAGTCTCAACGGTTTTATCCTTGTCACTCACTTTCCTCCCTCCCAAGTCCAGGGAGAAAACCTGTCACCTGTCACACACGCTGTCCCACAAACTCTCCCACCACCACTACTACACCACCACCACACACCATACAGATACACACAATAAATGATCGAATCACTCCCAATCAACAGCAACTCAACTTGAAACCACTTTCTTGCATTTATTTCCGCTTTTCCTCCCCCCTCCCCCCGTCTTGACAGTTCAACAAGTCAATTCACTCGAGAAAGAAAGCTTCTTCTACTCTTATTTTCTTCAATTCTTCATCGATTTCCCCCCTTTCACTTTTTTTCTTCCTCCACAACAAAATATTTATCAACAACCAAAAAACTTATATACTTTCACCATCCTCTTCTTCTTCCTTCGCTTTCTCTTATTTATTTCTCCAAACTTATTTTTGGCTCACTGTCTGGGGTCGAATTGTCCTCTGGAGTGGATTTTTTCCCGGGAATTCACAGCACTCCTCACTCTACAGACAGAAAAAACCAAGGTATCAATGAACAGTCGTAAATAAATTCAATTTTGATGTGTCCTCAGTGTATCATTTACGTCATATAATGTCCCACACAATTCTTTCAAGACAGTCGAGGTAAGACAAGTCGATAAAAAATAAGAAGGGAATTCATTTGTAGGAATTCCCTCATGAACGAAAGAAAGGGAGAATGTTACTTTGTACGTAGAATAGTTTATAATTTCCTTCGTTTGGCAGGGAAGGATTATTAAGTACCCAAACTTTACAGTTTTCTTTCTCCGCACGACCACTGCACGAATTTAATTAGGTATCTGGGAATACTCAGTCTTGGTACTCCTTGTGTGTGTGTGTGTGTGTGTGTGGGAATCCATAATTTTGAGGGTGATTTGTACATCGTAATTATCATTCAAGCACAAAAAAACCCGTCCCAAAACCCTGAAGGCTATAATGGTATTGATATTATTAGACTTGAAAACAGTCTGTTCGTATTACACAATTATTGATTGTATACACACAGACACGTACAAGCGTGTGTGTTTGGGTCTCCACGGTTCAATTTGCGTCAGGTGGGTATGTAATGACCCGTTCACACTGTTTTATGTCCTCCCATCCGTTCATGTGTGTCTGAGAGTGTGTGTGTAGTGTGTGTCATACAAAATATTGTTTTTCCGTCCCATTAAACTCCTAAACATGACTTGACTCTCTCCTTTCCCTCCCCCTCCCTCCCCTTTTCTTTCCTTTAAAAGGTGGCCAAATCGAACGATTTTCTCCATTCGTAAATTGCGAGGCTCATCCTGAACAGTCAGACAACAAAAACAAGACAATATACAGCACAATATAGACAAAGAGGATTCTTTTTCCACAAACTTTTCACAGAAATACCAAAATACAAAGAAATTTTCACTTTCTCTCTCCCTCTTTCACTCTCTCCTCTCTATCTCTTCAGGTACAAAAAAAGGTTTCAATTCCCATGAACGAACATCAAGAAGGAAAACAACAAGAAAGACTGTGAGAGGAGAAAGAGTGGCCTGGGGAAAGTGCCATGCCTTGACACATAACAAATACAAATAAAATATAAACAAGGCAAGAGGACAACCCAACAAACATCCACCACACACACACACACAAACCCTGCAAATTCCATTCCATCCAAGGGAAAAGATCCTCACTCTACATTTCCCTAAAGGTTTTCCCCACTTTCTCCTTTCTCTCTCTCACCTTTATCTCTTTCCCTTCTTTTTTGTTTCCCCACCATTCCGTCGACCCATTTTCCAACATTAGCCCGAACATGTTCGTCGTCCACCTGTCCACACACACACACACATATACCCTACATGTAAAAGAGTCCAATAGCCGCTTTCTTCCCCGTCCCTCGTCTTGTTTTATTTTATTTTCCAAGCCCCAACTGCTTTCTCCTACTCCCTTTCTCCATTGATATTTGACACAGTTGACAAATTTCCTTCTTTTTTCTTAATCCTCCTTGTTGCATGCCATCGCGTGTGTGAACTCCACACACCCAGAGACAAGAGAGGAAAAGAAGCACCCATGTCCACTTAGTGGTGGGGGCACAATACCGGAAATAGTTTTACACTGTCGTCCTTGGTGGTGGATGTTCGGCTGTCCATCACCTCCACGTTCCTCCGTTCCCTCGTACAGTGCCAAGAAAACGGAGGGAGAGCTGGCAAAACTTGTTAAACTTAACGCAGACTAGACAAAAAAAGAGGTATTTATAAGGAGAAAGCGTCCGCCGTGATGATGATCTGGAACAAGTTCATCTTC
Organism: Pygmarrhopalites habei; assembly: GCA_009870185.1. Lineage (NCBI taxonomy): Eukaryota > Metazoa > Arthropoda > Collembola > Symphypleona > Arrhopalitidae > Pygmarrhopalites > Pygmarrhopalites habei. The sequence goes on from WJFB01002885.1 coordinate 6,726, forward strand.
CCAACGCCTCTCCCTAGCCAAAAACCCAGGGACGAGGAAAAATTGCCCACAAACTCCCTGTACAGACACAGCCAAGTACAAAAAAGAGAAAGCTGCTTTCCCTCACACACACACACACACACACACTCGTAGTATGCACACACACAGGAAGTAGCACACGCCTTCAGATCATGCCCCCATGGAATGCTCTAGCTTTTGAACAGGGAGAAAGAGATGAGAAAATTTAAGTGTAATCATCTCAATACACACTCACACTCTCCCTCGACATAGAATTCCATTCAAAATTGTTCCCCCGCATCCCACATTCCTCCTCGGCTTTAATTACAACATGAAATTCCAATCCATTCAACTACCTCCCCCATTTTTGTCTCTGTATTTTTTCTCTCTCCTCTCTCAAGTCCCCTCAGAAATGACTCCCACAATTCTATTCTTCACACATCCCACACACATGACAAATATTCTGTAAATCAACTCCCTAAATCTTCCACTGTGAGCTGTGTCAAATGTCAATGTTAACTACAGTGAGAACTGCTCTCATTGTGATGGGGGCCATCGTCCTTTGTATGACTCAGTCTCCACTTTTATTAAGCTAAGTGGGGGATAAAAAACAAAGAATGGAAAGATTTGTAGACACTCAAAGTCTACACACACACAATCCGAGTTTTCTTTGTGGGCATTCTGTAATAATGGAGAAGTGGGCGTTGTGTGTGTTGGAAATGGTGTATGTGAAAGGAGAGGGTGTGTGTGTCTGTGTGGATTATCAGAAATATGCAAGGGAATCAAAAAAAATAAATCTTGGAATTGACTTTTCGATCCCATATGATAAATCCAGCTAACAACTCAGAAGGAAGGAATCCTGAGAGATGGCATAAATCGGGTCAAATTTGAAAAGGTCAACAGTAGTCTTTCGTTACTTACATATCCTCATACAATACAAAGTAGTTCAGCAGGCAGTCATCGTTTGGGTGCGTTCCTTTCCCCCCTCTTTTTTTTTGATAAAAGTTAATATGATTGGTTTTTTTCCCTGGTCTACACAGCCGTTGGCTACTCTTTATGTGTGTGTGTGTGTGAAGGAAATGTATGTAAGATGCAGAGTGGGCAACGTTACGGTTAGTGGAAAGCAAAGGCTGGGTCGGTTTGTGGTAAATACATATAAAAGTAAAATAAGGGAGGGAGAGAGAGAGAGAGAAAAGAGAAAGCGGGAAGGTGAGTTGGAGGGGAGGACTTCTCTTCTGTCTCTCATGAATTTTATCAATCGATCGCATGTAGTACACTCCCTTTCAAAAACTTTGTCCATATATACCCACACACTCACTCACTCTCTCTTTCCCTCCCTCCCTCACACACACACACTCCTGCACTCATACTCCAGTTCCAAAAGATTATCCTCTACACGCCTCCCCCCATTTCCAGCTCTAGTAAAAAATAAGACGCTACACTGTTTTCTAGTCCCCCACGACTTCTGCCCCTCCCCCTTCATTTCATTCCCCAACATTTTCTTTCTTTCTCTCTCTCTCACTTTCACTGGATAACTTTCCTTTTTTTCTCCTTTATTTTTAACTCCGCTCCTTTCACTCAATGACCTAGTCCGAATTTTTGACTGACTCCCTTTGTGACAAAATGTGGATTTAGTACAGAATGGAAAAGGACACTTTTTGAGAGGGGAGAAATTATGCTGGAAAATGTACATTGTCTGAACTTTCTCTTTTTTTTCTTGAGGGATATTTAACAACAAGGAGAAGGTGGGGATGACATTTAAAGTGACTAGGGAGGATGGACATAAATAATGCAAAAAATAGCGTCACATGCTGTGTTGTGCAAGCTTATTGTAAATATTTGTTCATTTTATGTTTCCATCCTTCCCTTTCTCTTTTCTCCCTCCCTTTCTCTCTCTCTTTCTTCTCTCCTTTGAAGTTAAGAGGTCGGTCGGTGAGAAGTTTGAAAAGTTTGTGGATCAGGAGAAAGTGGAGGGAGGAAGGGAGGAGTTGAAGAGTTTTGCTTTATTTTGTAGACTTTGAAAATTTTAAAATGAAGACATTTTATACATTCCACCCTCTCCTCTCGTCTCTCCATCTGCCCATGAGATATTTTTGGAGAAAGCGAGAGTTTCTTTGAAGACTCAGAGACGAGTATTTTCAAGAATGAATTTCTTTTGAGTCGTTCTTGCCCCCCGTTTTAGAGTATGAAAAGAAAAATATAATCTTACTCCGTACTCTCTCCCTTTCTGTATGGCTACAGTTAGCCAAGGCAATGATGGACTTTGTGTAGATTTCCTAGAGAGTTTCATCTAGTTTTGAATTGCTAATTACCTCATTCTCTCATTCTCGTGTTACTCTCACTTTTTTTATCTCGTCCGCTCCTCCTCCTCCACAGTCTAATGTAAACGAGGATTTGAGAGAGAGGGAAAGGTAAACTTAAATTGACGTCACCACCCAAGGAAAATGTCTTTGGACCAAAGTGTGGGATACATTAGACACACACACACAGTCACTGTTAGACACACTCCTGTAATTCCCTTCTCCACATCACATCACACACAAAGTTGATGAGAAGCCTCCGAGTCAAACTTCAATTAGTAAGAAGAATTTCACGGAGACACAGAGGGTAAAACACGGAGAGAAAACTTTGAACTATCCTTCGTATCTGGCAATCATCAAACATTACAAGACAATTAAACTTTGTTTCGACTGTTACAGTCCCTCCTCCTCCTCCTGACCTCATAATATTTTTGGAAGAGGCTCAATGAACCCCTCATAAATCAACTTTGTCGCAATTTGCACACATGATTGATTTTCAACCCTCAGGTTAAAATCGATTTACATACTTTAATTGTTTTCCCTCCTCCTCCATAACTATCAGTTCTCACTATCTCCTCCTCCACTCTGATCTATCACTGTTCAAAACAAAATGTAAGAAAACTAATATTTGTTCACCTCTCCTCCTACAAGAATGAAACTTTTTCCTCCTTCGCTAATCGGACAAATGGGACGGATTAAATGTGGGTGAATTTGGCTCGACTGTGTTTGAACGAGGGATTAAATGTTGTTCTCAATTTGTATACTAGTCAATAGTAGAGTTGAACGGAATGCAATAGTTTTGAATCCCCTCTTGACCTTTAAAAATCAACTGACATTAAATTGTTTTCGGGTAGAAAAGAGGGGAAGAGTTTGTTCAAATGTTGTACTAATATTCATGTGTACATCCCTTCAATTACTTTTATTATGATATTTTTAGCCCCTCTCTTCCCCTTCCCTCCCTCCTCGACTTACATGTGTAATCAAATTGATGAAAATGGGGAAAATGGGAATAAATTTCATTTCATCCTTCTCCTTCCTTTCCCTTCCCTCGCTGAAATGTAACCTTGGTCTGAGAAGGAACGCTTCAAAAAAATTTTCCCTTTTTGAAACACACACACAAGGGAGTACCGTGGAACCGCTGAAGAGTGGGAGTAGGGAAAGGAAATCAGAAAGATTTTATCAAGAGGATTCGGATCCGAGTTTGACGGTAGGGAAGAGGAATCATTTTTAATGAATATTGAATGGTCTGTGTCTACAAACAACTTTTACCCATGAAAGCTAAACCTCATAAAGTCATTTAATATTCAATTGAATTCAACATTAAATGAAATTCCCCTCCCTTCTCTCTTTCTCTCTCTCTCCCATCATTCTCATTCTGTACACACTACCCGAATTGTCCTACAGACACACACACACATTAGCCAAGTATCAAATGTACCACTGTACCACCACCATCAAAGTCGTCTTCAACAATCAATGTCACTCTTGTTCCACTGTCCGTCCCTATTAGGCTGAGTGAATGAGAGAGAAAGTGAGAGAGTGTGTGTGGAACTTGACTCTCCATGTCCCCAGCAGCAGGAGAGGAAATGTGATTATGATCCTCCTGCCCTCCTTTCTAAAGGAATGAAATTCTCTCTCTCCCCTCCATAAAAAATGGACGGAGATGGTGGAAGGGACGGAGATGAAATTAAATAAATATATCAAACCTCAAAATCCTGGTCTGCCAGAACGGAGGGAAGGGCAAGAATCATGGAAATCCATTCCTCGAATGTCACAAGGAGAGAGAACGAGAGGAGCTCGAATTGTCACATACAATTTACATTACTACATTTCAAAAATTTTCTCTTTTCATACTCAAAATCCCATCACAAAGGAAAGAGAGAGAGAGAGGCATTGTCGTTATACAAAGTCTCACATTTAATCAAATAATACCATAATTTTCCCATTGCTGTCTGAAGAAGGAGAAAGGAGAAAAGAAAAATTTATGGAATGACCTCGGAAAAATCATTTGACTTTCTCCAAGAAAGGAGGAGGAAAGTCTAGGATATGATAATGATGATCTATTATTATCCCTCCCAATTTCCGTCAAATCCCATACTCCTAACACCATGTTTTGTGGGGACAAATGGGGACAGGAGAGAAAGTGTGTGTGTGTGTAAGAGGGAGAGTTGGGAATGAGTCGAGGTGAAAATGTGGGGAAATTAATCAAAATCAGGAGAGGCTCAAGTTCTTTAATCTTTGGCTCTGTCCGGATCTAAGGAAATAAATGTTGTACAGGGACATGGAAAAAGGGACAGAGAAAGTGAGGGGGAGTGTGTGTGTGTGTGTGGAGGATAATGTGAGTTCTGGCAAAGGAAAAATATGAAATATTTAAAAGCAGTCCCATTACATCCTATACTGCACACATACAGTGTAGGGAGAGAAAGAGAGAGAAAGTATTCATGTACGTACGGAGGCGTACATACTTTCTCCAGCATACAAAATACAGGGACAGTCAACAGGATGGTATGATTCCTACACTCAAATGGGAAATGACAGGCATGAGCAATTCAATTGAAAGCCCTCGCTCTCTTTCCTTGCTTTCTCCTTTCTCTCTCTCTCTCTCTTTCTTTCTGTCCGCTGTAAAACTTGCAATTTTTATTTTATACTTCTCTCCAGTCATAAAACCCACCCTTTTCTCTTTCCACTGTGTGGTATGGAGCACGACTCAAATTATTAATTTAATTTAACTTCTCCTCTATCAATCAACTTTGACTTTTCCAGAAAAATGGGAAACGCTTCATTTTCTATTCCCATTCAATTTTAACTAGGTACTCATTTAGTCACTACTTTCAATGAGGGTGGATGTATTAGATAACACACACGCCACACAAATCTACTGATATTCCTTCCAAAATTCTTCAAATATTCAGTATGAGGGTGGGGGGAATAATAAATTTCATTTACATTTGATTTTTCACTTACCCCACAATACAACGAACAGACGCACAATGGGAGAGAGTGCCAAGAGAAAGAGAGAAACGTGTGTGTGTCTCGAGTCACCGTCTCCCTTTCTTTTCTCCTCTTGATTTATTTGGATGAGGGAGAGAGAAAAACAGAGGACGCAAACAGGTTTCAACCTGCCAGGAAAAAAAACTTTCTCTCTTTCCCTTTCTCTCTTTCCACGTGAATTTTCTCCAGAAGCAGAAAAAAATTCCTTTAGGATTCTCGAGGAGAAGAAAATTTACTGCGTAAATATCTTTCTCTATTATCCGCACACACCACTCACTGGGATGGTGAACGGAGAAAGGTGGAAGGCTGAAGAGAAAGTTGAGATGTGAGCTTATGTTGAGATGGGAATTACACGTTATTGTCAAACTGCGTTGACATCCGGTTCTCCAATTAAATTAAATTTCTCCACAGCTGCTCCTCATCCTCCGTTGAAGGAGGGAAACACGAGAAAACAGAAAAGGGATGAAAATTCGTTTCTTTATATTACTCCACTCACAATTCCTCAAATTCGAGGATGGATAAAAAACACAAAAAAGAACTGTGCAAAGAAAATGGTTCACAAAAAATGAAAGTCTGATGGAGGAAGATTGTGTGTATGTGTGTGTGTTTTACACAGAGTTGAATAAAGACTGTTGACGATGAAAAGAGAGTCAAAATCCTTTTTTGGTCTTGTTTGTGTGGAGTGTTTTTTGTGTTCTCCTTTTTTGTCCCCGAAAAAAAGAAGTCTGTTTCAGTAGTCTGGACAAAGTTTGAGGAGAAGGAGGAGGAGGAGAAGAGGAGATGGAGGGAAAGAGAAATTTATTTTGATTGCGCGTACATTGTGTGTGACTGAGATAGGGAGTGAGAGAGTGGTTGTGTTTGTGTGTGTTGTGTGTGTGGGATTTGAGGAAGAGAAAGTGTGTCTCGTCTGTTTCGTCGTGGAGTGTCTTTTTGAGTGGAGTGGCTTAGGTGAGCGACGGCAAAGGACTGGATGAGCCCGAGAAAAGAGGAAAATAAATTCGAGTCAAGTTGCCTCTCCTCCAAAATTTTCTCCATTTTCCTCCTTTCTGCTCCTGGAAACCTGAACTCGGTTTCCCTTCTCGTATGGCAACATCCCCCCACACACACAGTCCCTTTACCCCCCTCTTTCATTTCCTCCTTCCCCTGCACACACACACCATCACCATGCATGTCGTACATACATCCGACTGTGTACCTCGGACTGTGTATGTATCGTATGTACAGCCGAGTACAGTCTAGGCAGGAGAAAGCTCCTATTAACTTTGCCCAGGGCTTTTCCCCAGCTTTGAAGGTATACTCTGCGATGGTTGTGATCCGCCGAGATATACAGAGAGAGAGAGAGAAAGCGAGAGGGAGAGAGAAAGAGAAAGTGGAGTGTACTACACTGTATGTACGAGTGGGGAAAGTCAACGTTTTCACATTTTATAGAGAAAATACTGGGGACTGGATACACTTTTGCACAAACTCCACACTCTACCCCACACACTCGCACTTTCACTACATATGCGTATAGAAGAGGAGAAGCGTGTGTGTGTGTGTGTAGTATACTCCACAAATGTATCACACACAAAAGAAGCCTTTCGTTTTCACAATTTCTCATTCATTCCGGCTGGTTACAGCCCTTCAGAGAACTCTCTTATCGGCCTCCTCCCCTTTTCTTAATTATTCCAACAATTTTCTCATTGTAATTAGCCTCCTCCTTGTTTTTGAGGGAGACCAACGAATATTCTTCCTACCATCGCCCGCCCAGTAACGAAGGAAGAGAGTGTGACGTCAAGCGAGAAGATTTTGTTTTTTTAAAATGTTGCGACTACATTTTATGTATATTCATCTGGATATTTATGCTGACTCGGGTCGTACACTGTACCATTCCCACGGCTGTGTGTCTGTATCTGTGTGGAGGATATATTTTGGGTTTTGGTTGGTCGCTCATAAATTAGATTTGTGTGTTGGCTCTCCTGCTCACTTTAATTTGTCAGAGAAATGGAGTGGCAATAATAAGAGGAGGAGGAGAGGAGAAAAGAAGGTGAGGTCCGTGTGCAGTGGCTGTGAACCCTGAGAGAAGGGATTCCACAATTCTTGAGAGTGTATGCAATCCTCCTCCTCCTCCGGTATGAAGATGAATGAGATGTTAGATTAAAAATTTAAAGAAAGATCTAAAAACAAGGTACATAAAATAAACAGGAAAAATAAATATGACATGCATTTCCACTGTTATCCCCAACTGGTTTTGTACACACATTCACTTTGTATTTTACGAGTTCCTGGAACTCAAAGGTCTGGGGCCCTTTGAGGCCCTTAGGCAATGTAAAAGAATTATTTTTGCCACGGCAACCACAGACACACACATATACAGGTTGTCAATTCCCCCTTCACAAATTTTCCACACATTGTACAGTTAAAACTGTATCTGTAGTGGTAAGTATTTTTCCTACATAATTGTATTTCAATCGTCCAATTGATATTATATGCAGTCATTTAATTTTGGCTTAATTCTGTCATTTTCCATTAAATTTTGTTTGTGAGGAATACGATAATTTTAATTTATTTTAAATGAATCATAGTATTTATGATTAAAATTAATGGAAAATCTCTCTCTCTACAGAAAGCAATATCCAATTCTATTGGAGATGACTGAGGACGTGACCATTGTCGACGACACAAGTGTATGTACATTTTTATACTTTTGATTGTAAATTATATATTTACCTTATATATTCTTGTGGTCAAGTACGGAGTTTTCTCCTCTCTGAATGATTTTATCCCAAATGACAACTTGATTCAGTTTGTTGTTGAGTGTCTCATATTCAGCCGTCAAGTACAGGAATAATTGTTTAATTTTCCAATTAAACAAAAGTTACAAATCTACTTTCAGATCGAATATCATGAATCCCATATCAATCTTTTCCCGAGATGCACTATAATCTGGACACTTTTCACTAAAAATGAACGATGAGTTTTCGGATATGTACACTACACTCACACACAATCACAGCTTTGAAAATAATAACTTTAATTTTCTCAATTAAAAAAAATTAAGCCGGGTCTCAAACTGACCGCCCGGGTCAAGGACATTTGTCCAAGATCAAAAGTTGTAAATCTCATATTCCCTATGGACAATTTCTTTGATGATCACTGCTTAATTAAATTAAGCAGTGCTATTTTTTCAGCGTAGGGAAAACTTTGTATGAATTTCTCCGATGTGTGTGTGTGTGTCTAATGAATATTTTAATTTAGGGAGACTATCCATACAACGTGGACTTCCTAGTCTCTCATCGGGTAGATGAGGATGACCCTGAAAAGTACGAGTACTTAGTTAGGTGGGAGGGATGGGATGAGACCTACGATGAATGGGTCAAATGAGAAGGAATCTATGGGAGGGAGGTCATTGCAGACTACTGGGTCACATTCCATCGCAGCCTCCAACAACAACAGAGTATTCCCCCTCCCCTTAAAAAAATCAAAAAAAAATATTCAGGTGCCCAGAGAAGGCAGTGGGCAAAGAAGAAAATAAATATTTTAGATAGTGTGTTAGGTGGTGAGAGAGTACATGATCCAAGGGCAGGGAGACGGAGGACTTTAATGAACTCCTAAGCACCCGGTTCTTGGGTCATGTCAGAATCAGGGAGACGGGGGACTTTAATGAACTCCTAAGCACCCGGGTTTTGACTTGTGGGAGTGTGTGATATATAAATAAATGTATATAAGTAGTTTATGTATGTATACACTTAATTGTTTGAAGTCGGTCTCTTTCATTATAGTATTTTATAGTAAGTATACACAATAAGAGAATAATAAGAAGAATAGTTGTCTGGTCAAATTCATTGCAACGTTTACTAGAATTTCATTTCGAAATTTATGTGTCACTTTTTAAATACATTACATATGTAATGTATAGCAACAACAATAGTATATAAGTACTAATGTAAATATTCTGACCTGAGAGGCTACAACTAGTCAGTAGACAATTCATTATTATTATTTTCACGACACTTGAACGATTACTGAATGATCATTTTACAGAAACATTAATGTGATATATTTCATTC
>WJFB01002886.1:0-16058 GCA_009870185.1 Pygmarrhopalites habei
GAAGAAAAAAAGTAAATTTTTAAAAAAAGAAAGCTATACTAGGAAGTGCTAAACTGAGCTTAACGGAAACAATGAACAGAGAGCTGTAGGGAAAAAAATTGCAACATTTGAGTATAAAATAATGATCCCGTTATGTACGTAATGTTTCTCTTACCCCGATGTCCAAAAAAAGTGATCAACGTTAATTTTGATAAGAGGAGAAAACTGGTAAGAGAGAGGGAGAGAAACTGCAAAACTAATCCCTTGAATTTGCAATCAAGTCGGCAGATAGAGAGAGAGAGAGAGAGACTGAACCGTTGTTATAAATCGTTAGTCAATACTTGATGAGAAAACATTTCTATCATTTATTTCCTTGGCTGCAGTCAAAGTTACATACCATTGGAGTGTATAAAGTTGTTACTCTTGACCCTGTGCACACATTTTTGGCAGACTCGGTCACAATGATGATGAAGAAGAAATGAAAAAGGATGATGATGATGAGCCGCAATCTTGTTGAATCAAGACGTCTTTTAAAAGACTTAAATTTGAAATAGTTGATTTTGACAGGACATCTTATTGAAAGTTGATCTAAGACTGATTTATTAATTTGTTAAAGTATGTACTTGAGAATGTGGAAAAGATTTCCCATTCCCTCCCTCATCCTTCCCATTTTCTAATCTCTCCCAAACTTAGTCAATTACATTACATGGGTGTCCATTATATTTCGCCAAGATAAGCGAAGGAGATGATGATGGTAAGCTGATTACAACCTCGATATCGCTGGCCTTCTTGTAAAATAACGTAAGTGCAGTTGGCCCCCCACGCAGTATGGAAGCGAGTGCAAGTGTACAATGAGAGCGTATACTACGTCAGGGGTGAAATGTACTTCGGTCATTTTGCATTTAGGCCAGCGATTGATCATTTGGCTGTTGTTGTGTACTGTGCATCGTCAGGCCATCTGTAGGGACCACATGGTACTAATTTTTAAAACGGAATTTTCGTTGCTTGAAATCTTCGGAATTTTGACCTGCTCTTTGACCCTTTAGAAATGGCGTCCGACTCGAGGTCACGCATGGAGAGTTTCAAGAACAAGGGGAAGGACCAGGAGGTGAGGATTGTTCCTTTTAAATTACATGTTAACTAGTCTCGTTTCACAATTAAGAAAAAAAGATCATGGTCTTGAATGGGGCTGGTACACGGTGTAGGCGGTTGATACAACTCGGCATAATAATAATCATGATTATTTTGACGATGATTCATCGTCAATCAACAATTATTATCATCTTGACACTCTACTCAACAATTAATGTTCATTTTTGTAGGAGATGCGGCGTAGACGAAATGAAGTGACTGTTGAACTAAGAAAAAATAAAAGGGACGAGACTCTACAAAAGAGGCGAAATGTCCCACAGCAAGATGTAATTGATGATGAAATTGAAAAGGTATGTCTGAACTGAGTCACCATCATTTCATTCATTTTTTGACCCTGTCTACTAGTCAATATTAATATTTCCTTTTTTTGATTTTAAAAAATAGCAAACGGTGCCTTCGAATTTGGCAACATTGGTATTTTACCTTATATATTTACTCTCTCAAAAAATGTAGTATACATACAATGTACTAGGGTAGATTTACTAAGTTTGTATTTTTGTATTTTTAATAGGTTACTCAAGCAAAGTAAGTATACCTTTCCGATTTCATTTAAATATGCATATTATAAGAATATGGACACATTGATTGAGACAGAAGTAATTCATAGAATGCTGAACAGATTTTAAAATATCTATATACAACAACATTTTGTTCATCTTTTTAAACATGTAAAGATAACAATTCACGAATATTCAACTCAAATATAAGTGATTTTTCATTTTCTAGTTCACCCGATGAGGCGGTTCAGTACTCAGCTGTGACTGCAGGTACTAATATGTGTCCCTTAAGCATAGTCTTATTTTAATCTCTCTCATCATCATTCAATATAAACTTGATATATTATTTTTCATCTTTCTTTCCCCAACACAGTTCGTAAACTTCTATCCTCTGATAGAAATCCCCCTATCGACCCACTCATAAGTTGTAACATTTTGCCAACACTTGTCAACTGTCTTAGGAATACAACAAAGTAAGTAGAGAAATACTTTACTCACTACTAGTATTTGTTCTGAAAAAAATATGTAGTGTTTCAACTATTTTAATTTTCACTCACACAGCCCTGCACTTCAATTTGAAGCAGCCTGGGCTTTGACAAATATTGCATCAGGAACATCACAACAGACTCAGGCAGTCGTCGCAGCTGGTGCGGTCCCACATTTTCTTGAACTTCTCCGTTCTCAACATCAAAATGTTTGTGAACAAGCTGTATGGGCACTTGGTAAGTTTCTTGCATCATATGTTTGACATAATTTTTGTTTTAAATGAAAAAAATGTACAAAACTAATTTCAATGAAAAATTTCTTCTTCTTTTCTAGGTAATATAATTGGAGATGGACCACAATTAAGAGATTATGTCATTAGTTTAGGAGTCGTACAGCCATTATTGAATTTCATTCAACCTGAAATTCCCATTACTTTTCTTCGTAATGTTACCTGGGTAATTGTAAATCTGTGCCGAAATAAGGATCCACCTCCACCAGTGCAGACACTACGAGAAATTTTACCGGCTCTAAATGTGCTCGTACATCACCAAGATACTAGTGTAAGTATTCATTTCATTTGTTTAGTGCTCTTTTCGTTACAATACACACACATGTAAAACAAAATCTAAAATTATATTGTTATCCGTTCTCTCGCTGTAGGTATTGGTGGACACTGTGTGGGCTTTAAGTTACTTGACTGACGGTGGAAATGAGCAAATTCAAATGGTCATTGATAGTGGTGTATTAACAAAATTAGTTCAACTATTGACCCACAGAGAAGTCAAGGTATGAATGACAACATATTCACGGAGGCCTCCTTACTTTTGTTACTACATAATGATGGATGATTATTGACTTGTACTTTAAATATGTTAATAGGTCCAAACGGCTGCGGTCAGAGCGGTGGGCAACATTGTGACTGGAACTGATGAACAGACTCAAGGTTAGTATGAATAGAGATTTTACTGTAAAATTATTCCCTAAAATTGTAGACCGCATAAGATCGTAATAAAAAATTTGCATTGTTTTAATAATGTTCTTATTCTCTATAGCTGTGCTCAACTGCGATGCCCTCAGACATTTCCATAACCTACTCAGCCATCCTAAGGAAAAAATTTGCAAGGTCAGTAGCCTCTTTTACACCATCATAATTATGATGAAATTCCATGATTTATATTCTTGATTTTTTGTCATACCATGTAGGAGGCAGTATGGTTTTTATCAAACGTCACAGCTGGAAATCATGCCCAAGTTCAGGCCGTTATCGATGCCCAGTTAATTCCCCTCATCATTCACCATCTCGAGAAGGTAATAATAGTCTTAACTTTTTTTGGTTTACAGCATGTAATGAATGGTGGTTATAAGGGCTTGTTGTGAACTTAACACTGATTCTTGTTTTAAAAACAAAATAGGGTGAATTTCAAACACAAAAGGAAGCTGCTTGGGCAGTCAGTAATATGACAATTAGTGGTAATAAAGAACAAGTGGCGTACCTCATTAGTTGTGGAGTTATTCCACCATTCTGCAATCTCTTAAACTGTAAAGATTCACAGGTATGTACAACAACTATTTTTACGACACGATTATGTGACAGATTATTTCATCACCAGTCCACTGAAATCAACACGACAGATAATTTGAATCTTTCCCTTTTATGACAAATAGGTGATTCAAGTTGTCCTTGATGGAATTCATAACATCTTAAAAATGTGAGTTTTTCTTTCTATAACTATTGTACTTGTACATATAGTTTTCATTGGTCATGTATGTTATACTAATTCATATTGCTATTCTTATTAACCTACTAGGTCCGAAGCAAATGAAGCAGAACGAGTTTGTAATATGATTGAAGAATGTGGTGGTTTGGATAAAATTGAGTCTCTACAGAATCATGAAAACATTGACATTTATAAAATAGCTTATGAAATAATTGAAAATTACTTTTCCGATGATGTAAGTATTCACAAAGTCATTAACACAAAAATTTTCGACACACTTATGTTTGCCCTTTATTTTTAAAACAGGAGATAAGTTTGTATTTGTAATTTTTTTTTTCTCTAGGTCGAGGAAGACACGAATTTGGTTCCAGAAGCAGCAGAAAATGCTTTCCAATTCGATCCAAATGCAGCAATGCCCAGCGAAGGCTTCCATTTCTGAAGATAATTAAAAACTAAGTTTTCCCTTCATCTGAAGTATAATTTGGCTCACTGTAATTAAGGATGTATAGGTATGACAAGACAGCGTGAAAAAGAAATTGTTATATATCTAATAACAAGTGTCGCTTCGCTCCACTTGCCAGCAGATCACCACTATTAAAAAAAACATAATAGATTTTTGACACCCCATGACGGCCACAGTTTCAAGTCTCAAATTATCCCCCCCCCCCTCTCTCTCCTCTTTTAAAAAACATTAATTCTTTAGACAGTCGTGTTTTTGAGACAATTTCCAAAAAAAAACATGAAAACATTTTCACAATGAACACTTTTCAAAGCGCTTATCATATTACATGGAATACTTTTAATAGTAAAAATACTAGCAATATATTAATTAATGAACATATGAGAAGTGCTACTATAATATATTTACGTATTACCTTCATGTTTTTTTGTTTGTTTTGCTTATTGTTATCAAAGCTTTACATTACATAATTGTTATTATTATGATTGTTTGTGAGTTGAAATAATTTATCATATATTTTTAAGTTTCTAGTATTTCAAATGTTAATTATGATTTTCAAGGTTCCTAAAAATATTCTATCATGTAAAAAAAATTCTACACATAATAATAATCATCATTTAAAAAGTTTTTAAGTGATTTACGTTTTTCCTATATTTCTCTAAATATTGTTATATCGGATATATGGTTTATATAATTGTTATTATTATTTACCGAGGGTTATCTACTAAATTCCTCCTAAATATTAGCTTCAGTCTTTTTCTGTAAAACTACCAAGCAACTACTACTAATGTAGTTGAAACGGAGAGATCAAATGAAATCTTATATATTAATAGTCGGACTAAAAGGTAAAAAAAATTGAGCGGCCAATATATTATTTTTTTAAATTACATCAACTCTCTCGAGGTGATTACGTTATATATGCAACTAATCTCAACAGCCCTCGGAAGCGCTCACAATAACAACAACAGCAATAACCAACAAAATTCTTAATAAGCGTTTCCCTTAAAATGAATTTGGTTACCGGAAGACAAAGATTATCAAGTAGTCTAAATTTGTTTGCAATAATAATATTTAAAAAATTGTCATAATTTTTACAAAGATGTCCACAGGGAGGATATTATCAGAGGATAAAATATCTATTCGGTGAAAACTTCAACGTGAAGTTAAAGACCCTTCTCCGTGTGCACCCATGTGGAGTCTACATCGTGGAAATTAGACATGTGTTTCATAAGAATGATCGCGCTGGTATATATTTTATTTTATTTATCCCTTTTACATTGGAGCGCAGTGACTCCTGTTTTAAATGTTATATGCAAATACTATTATAATTATCTACCTGTAAATTCCGTATATTGACTCATCTGCTCCTCCTGTATGAATGTGTGCTTCGCTTTTAATTATTAGTTGGAATTTCCCGAGGAATATCCTCACATATTCTCATTCCGAACAAGCAGACAATTATGTAAAATTTACTGCTATTGCTGACGAGAATTTTGTGATGTTGTATAATGTAGTTCCAAGCAAAAAAAATCGTACGTACACATGTAAAAGTGTAATGATAATATTTTTCGCTTCTTCGGATTTTCATTGTGTTCAAAATTTGGTGTAATCCATAGTATGTACATTATTACGATTATTATTATTATTGCTCCTCCTAATTATTATAATTCGTTGCGTATGATGTGTAAAACATACGAGCAAATGATTTTAGTCATGACTGAACTGGATATCATAAATTAATCCACAAGCGCTGAACATGTTGTATCAAAAGGAAAATGTTAAAAAAATAGAGAATTTACTATTATTATAATTATTATTATTGTTATAGGATATAAAAATTATGAACAAGACTTCATTATGGAATTGACAGTTCCTTATTTACACAAACACAGAACGACCGGTTTTTAAGATATATTATGAAAAGAGGTTTTTCTATAGAAGAAAAACCTCTTCTATATTTTTTAGAGGTATTAAAAAAATGATACAGAAACTTTTAAAGAAAATATCAAAACCTGTGGTTCTAAATAGCGTAAATACGTCATATGTCTTTTCCACGATGAATTATTAACGTATGTTGATGCCTTTTAATACACAATATGTATTGGGAAATGAATTAATAACAAAAAAAATTGTGTTGTCAGTGTGTGTATGAAATACTACGACATGTGTCAGTGTAAGTATGTACTTACGGCATACTTACACTGACACATCCGATTATGAATATTGATTCTTATGATTGTTTTAATTTTCCGGATAACGTTGTTACATTTAACTAAATTTTTGAGCGTTATTATCTACTGTTGCTGCTAGGATGGAAGCGATATATTATATTATACTTATAACTAAACGAAGAGTAAGTATATTATCTATAAAAAAGACGAGATGAAAGAGTGAAATTTTACGTTCGAGTTGACGTATGCCTGTATGATGTATGAATTTCGAAAGAATCACTAAGAATTAAAAACTATTCAGTGATTAACTAAGTACCTTTTTTGTTTCTGCCAAAATAATTTACTACACCATCACTGCCTTGTTCCAGGACCTGGATTCCAGGTACTGAGCACAAGAATTTCTGTTCTTGCATTTAATGTTGGAGTACATACGACCTTGTGTAATTTACTTCTTTTATCCAGTGCATATTAATTCGCAGACCTACACTATCTACTTGTATCGTGTGAGAGTGTGACAGTCACCCACAGACACGCGGTCTCCTTTCGGAATGTCATTGTTAGATCAATAATTTTTGCATACCTTGACTACTCTTCCAGTTCACCTATACAATGTACTAGTATGTTGTACAACAATATTGATTATCAATGCAGGCAAATAAGGTTAATGTCAAAAAGTACATTCTGAAATCCAGTGCATGGAAGTGGCATACAAAGAATATTTAGTTTGCATTTTTCTTTAGTGAATTGTACTAATTTTTGTCAATCTCGGACATGATGGCAGAATTGGAAAGGCAGACAGACGACAATTCATTTCAACATCCTCTCCTAATCGACTTGGTAAGGCACAGACAAAAAGATTTTGTACAAAAAAATATAAAGTCAAAAAAATGATATTCATGAAATACAGGTACTGGAGACTTTGGTCCAAGTTGTGTCCAGATCTTCAGTTCCAAATTGTCGTCAAGTATGTAAGAAGTGGAATCTTTTGTTCCTTCGTCGGTTTGGTTCGGAATTTTCAGTGAAATTAAATGAAAGTCACTCTACGGAAAAGTTTGTCAAGTTACTGGAAAATTGTACTGAAATTCCATACAGTCGTTTCCATATAACTCGAATATCAATGAATGATGAGTGGTTGGAGAGAGTATTCGAGTCGTGTGGGAGTCAAATAATTTATTTATTACTGGAGATGACCAAAGATGATATTGATATTTGCCAATTTAGAGAATTATTGTGTGAACGAGCTCCAAATCTTGAAGAATTGTCTATTGATAGTCATGATAGTCTACCAGAGGAAGTGACAAATCATTTTAAATTGTTTCCTTCATTTTGTCGTCCTCAACCAGTGACTCTTTGTCGACTCAAAAAATTATTTTTAAGATTTTCCAGTGGTAAAAAATTTCACCTGGGATTCCTCCGAGATCTCTTGAAAGCCACAATCAATCTAGAAGAAATTATTTTTCGAAAATTTACTCACAATACAAATACATCTTCTGACACGAAAAAATTATTGGCAGCTTTAATTGATAGTGGATGGAAAAATTTGAAAATTCTCAATTTGGGACAAGTAGAGAATGACTGTTTGGAAAATTTAATTAAATTGAAAGAAAATGGAATTCATCTCAAAATGTTTTCATTTGAATACTTGACGGCTGATGTGGAGAGTAAATTATTGGAAGAATTTCTTCAAAGTCAGAGTGATGACTTGGAACAGTTAACACTGAATGAATACTATGGAACGATGGATCTCATCATTGCATTCCCAATTATGTGCAAGTTGAAATGTTTGTCCATCACTGCTTTTGAAAAATGTCAAATTGTTCCCCTTGAACCAATTTCTTACGCCATCACTTTTCCAGTTTTACAAAGCCTGGCAGTTTATGGATGGCAAGATAAAATTTCTTTTAATTATTTCTTCTCGGATACACACAACCCAGTACCTTTAGATTGTCTGAGAACCCTTCAACCTCCATATAGGATGAATAATATTGATTTGTTTAAAAGACTGGCAAAGATATTTCCAAACATAACCACCTTGGACATTACATCACCGAGTAATGACATTCTGAGTCAGATTTGGAAGACTTGGGAAGATCTTCAAGTTTTGGAAGTATTCCTAGATTGTGAGTACAACTTTGTAATCGAAATTTACTCCTCAATGAAATAGTAATAATGAATTTTTTTGAACGATAGGGAATAATGTGAATGTTGACAGTGCATTCACAGGGATGTCTACTTCAGAGTGTGATCGGATGAGACAGGAAAGTTGTTACGAAAATATGGAAGAGAATCCTACAATCAATTCTATATGCAATCTGAAGAGTAAGTTTTGCATAATTTTATTTAATCCCAAACCAATATTCAGTCTAGTAACAATTGTGTATTTTATTAGATTTGAGAAAATTTGTCTGTGAAATATATGAACCTTGGAGAGATGGTCAAGAAGAAGATGCAGAAGACCCCACATGCCTTTTATCTGATATTTCTGGATATTGTGCATTTTGGAAAATGTCCCATATTCAACATATATTCATTGCTAGAAGTGATGTAAGTAAATCATACATGATTTTATTTAATAAAAGAATTGACAAAAGAACACATGCGTTCTTTTGTCAATTCTTTTATTAAATCGTTCATTTTGTTTCAGATGTCCAAGGAGTGTGCTGAGAGTATTTCCAGACAGTTTCCATTGTACAACCATATCGAAATCAGAGGACCACGACGTCAAAAATTATTTATTAAATAAGTGTATCATACTTTCAACTTGTTCTGTGAAAATGTAAAAGATGTGAATAAAGGCAAATCGTTTCAGACCTGAAAACAACGAATTGTTGTGCGTGTGTGACAAAGACTTTGCTCTATGTCAAAAGTGGCGGGGGAAGCTGTCTCGGCTTCGGAATTTTTTTGGTCCAAAATTTTTGGACATTTGTTTATTTTTGAAGATTTATCTATTTTAATCATGGACGAGGAATTTGAAGAAGAGAGTACATGGGGACGAGGAAGCGCTTGGGACGACCACGATCACATTTCAGCCGACCAGGTTTGTGGTTCTGTAATATTTGGAAAATTCCAAAAAGGTGCCTACAAAGGTCGATTGTCAAATTTTATCTTATTTTCTAAAAAAGGGAGATGCAGAAGCTATTGAAGAAAATCCACAACAAGTATTAGAAGAGTGTTTAGAAAAATTTTCTAGTGCAGATTATATAATGGAACCTGGAATTTTTAATCAACTCAAAAGGTATCAACTTTTCTGTCTTTCTTAGACGATTTTTTCAAAGTTTTAAAAAATAAAATTTGACTAGTAAAAGACATTGTAAATATGTTGTAGATATTTTCAAGCTGGAGGAAGTCCAGAGCAAGTAATTGAGTTGTTATCAAAGAACTATCATGCTTTTGCTCAAATGGCTAATTTGATGGCTGAATGGATCATGTCATGTTTAACGTTTGAAGGTTTTAAATTTTATTCAAAAAAAATTGTGTGTAAATAAGATTCTTATTATAAGAATATGTTAATTTTATTTGTATCTAAAAATTTTTTGGTCCTCTTAGGAGCTAATATTAATGAAGTTCGTACAATGGTTGAGTCTAGTTTGAGAGATATGATCATTAAGACTTTTGATCCCAAAAAGGCTGATACTATATTTTCTGAAGAGGGAGAGGTATTCTATTATTTATACAAAAAAATGCAAATTACTTACTATTATCTAGTGTTCCCTTTATTCGTTTATTGTACTTGTTGATGAATAATTTGCACTGTTTTTTAGACCCCTGGTTGGTTGACAGAAATGATTGAACACCCAACATGGAGATCTCTTGTCTATCGCTTAGCAGAAGAATATCCTGATTGTCTCATGCTTAATTTTACAATCAAGGTAAGCTAATGATCTATTCTACTACCGTAGAATGGGGTGAATTCGGTCAGCCAGGGTGAATTCGGTCAAAATCGTAAAAAGATTATCAACAAATTGTGGTGCATTTAAGCACGAACTTTGTGCATATTTGACTCCAAATGAGTCGACTGTGACCCAGAGTGTATGGGAATGTGATGTTGCTACCATGTACAGCATCACCGACATCACTATTATTCATTTGAAGTGAGAGCAAGAAAAAACCAAAAATCTTCCTTTGAAAAATTTGAAATAATTTTTAAAGAGAGAGATATTGTGGGGGTCTGTAACTGCACACATAAAGGCCTGTGGGATTGCCACACAATTCCGTTTTCATTTACTAATATATACTTTCATTTCAAGAAATGTAGTGATCATTATGGCAAAATCTTATTTTTTCCTGTTTTCGGGGTGATTTCGGTCACTGAAGTTTTTAGCTTAATTCATAATATAGGTGCATCCAGCCCTTATAAACACAGTCACAGGATCCACCTTCGTTCGGAAAATTCAGCGATGCTATTTTGCGACCTCCGAGTTTGCGTATCCGGGTAATTTCGGGGTTTTCTCCAAAAAATGAAAAAACGGGTAATACCCGGATTAGAGGTGACGGCAATGATAAAAGCATGCCACTGATGAATTCTCTATCATTTTTTACGCGACTATGGCCTTTTTTTCAAAGTTTTTCAGTGAAAAATACTCATAATCCCGAAAATATGTAAATACCCGGGTTAAGGAAGGTCCTCATTGCGTATCCGGGTAATTTCGGGCTTTTCTCCAAAAAATGAAAAAACGGGTAATACCCGGATTAGAGGTGACGGCAATGATAAAAGCATGCCACTGGTGAATTCTCCATCATTTTTTACGCGACTATGGCCTTTTTTTCAAAGTTTTTCAGTGACAAATACTCATAATCCCGAAAATATGTAAACACCCGGGTTAAGGACGGTCCTCAAGGTTCGTAAATATGACATTCGAAGTGGCCGTCATTTTTTCATTCATGAATCTATTTTCACAGACACGGAACACGTGTTTGTTGCCATAATTTCAATAGTTGATGAAATGTTACGATCACCAAAACGTCTTCGCAGAGGATAACTGTGATTTGACAATTGGAATGTTGGNCAAAACGTCTTCGCAGAGGATAACTGTGATTTGACAATTGGAATGTTGGTCAAGCAAAACGAATAATGAGTCACACTGTGCCCTGACCTTTGTGCATACAAAATTGAGATTGTTATGTGTGAAAAGCTGTGCGAAAGAGCATTTCAAAGATTAAAATTACGAAAATTACTATACTGACCGAATTCACCCCATTATGGGGTGACTTCGGTCACTACAATAGTTAATTAATTGCCTATGTTAACTTAAATATTTGGCCTCAATCTTGTCGTACAAGCATTATGACCCAATTTCTGAACTATAGGCAAATAATTTGAATCATTATTTCATTATCATGTCCAAATCTCTTGTCCTCCAAACGCATGCAAAAAAGTGACCGAATTCACCCCATTCTACGGTACTGTTAAAATATTTGCGGTTTTAAAAAACAATTTCGTGTCTTTTTTTGCAGCTTATTTCTGACGCTGGATATCAAGGAGAAATTACAAGCATTACAACTGCCGCTCAACAAATGGAAGTATTTTCTCGTATGCTGAAAACATCGGTCATCAAAATTTTAACTAGTAATGAAGAAGCAATGTTGAAGCATATGGAAGAAACAGCAGTAAGTACTACTAATATGTACCCAAAATGGAATTAATGCAATTTTAGTATGACTTACTTAATTGATTTGTACATTTTGCAGGAGATGATTTGTCATGCAGAACATACATTTGTGTACAGTCAAGTTCTGCTCCATGTCCTGATGCAAGAGTCAAGGGGGGCACATTTAATGAAAAGATTGTGTCAGGAAATCATCAAACGAGCTCATGCAAAGTATTTATTTTAATACATAAATCCCAACATTTTTTCTCTAGGATAAACTTTTTGAAACAACAAAACATTTTGTTATAATATTTTCATCTTTGGTAAATTTACAGCTCTCAAGATGTAACCTCCGTAGCAATGGCATTAAATGGCGCTACTGCGTATCCAAGAGCTTGTCAAGCATTAGCTTCAATGTTGTCCCGAAATGCTCTCAACCCCGCTGACATTACTTTACTGTATAAAATGTACTCTGCTCCTGACCCCCCTCCGGTCGACTTGATCCGCTCTCCTCAATTCTTAGGTACGTATTACACGTACTATTTATACGCACGTATTATTGTATTAATATTTTAAAAAAATAATGATTTATTGAGACATTGTTTTTTCTTAAAGTATTTCCATTAATTAATTGGACTTTGTTGTTTTTTACAGAACTTTTGATTGACTCGCTATTTAAACCAGGAAGTAAATTGAATCCAGAGCACAAATCTAAATATATACATCTCTTAGCGTATGCTGCCAGTGTAATTGACATTTTTCGACGGTCCCAAAGAAGTAATCTAAAGCAAGACGAATTGAAATCAACGATGCAGGCTGTAGAAAAAGTTCATTCTATTTGTATGAGTGGAAAAGGGCCTGGAGAATTAGTTGTTGAGATTACGTCATTGTATCAGTGTTTAAAGTGAGTACACAACAAGTAATTTTTTTAAAATGACCTTTTTAGATTTGGTTATAGAAATTTACAATGTCTTTTTGTGAATATTTTGCAGGTATCCAGTCGTTGCAATAGGTGTTATACGATGGGTAGAGGCTATCGTAATGGAATCTTCATATTTTAAATTGTCCACCGAACACACTCCAATTCATGTAGCACTTTTGGACGAAATTGTGTCGTGTCATCCCTTACTCCATCAAAAAGTTTTGGACTTGCTTATTAAACTATTTGAGTCCAAACAGGATGAACTTGAAATTCTCGTCCAGGTTAGTATCTCGTTGCTTTTTTGAAAACAAAATTCATTTTATAATAAAAGAAATTTATGACATGCTTTTGTATGAAGTTTACACTGTAGATAGCTTCATTGAATGTTCTTGTTGTTGATCAATTTTAGCTCGAAATGAGAAAGATGTTACTAGATCGAATGGTACATCTGCTCACCAAAGGTTGTGTTGTGCCGGTTTTAAAATACATCAAACAGTGTTGGGACAAGGGAGACACTGATGTATCATTAATTCGTTATTTTGTGATGGAGGTAATTCTTATTCATGTTATGAATGTTGTACATGATAACTTTTCATTGATAAGTATTGAAATGGTTGCTAAATATTTGACATTATCTGTAATTTTCAGGTTTTAGACTTGATTACACCGCCTTATTCTTTAGAATTTGTACAATTTTTTCTACCGTTAGTCGAAAATGAAGAAATTACTGTCAGTTCTCAACGTCACGATGGAGAGCATGACCGAGTTTCAGAGTTTATAGGTATGAAAATACATCTCGACAGTCTACAGTCAACTTCAATCAAGTACTATTGTATCATAATCTCAATTAATTAATTTGTATTTTTTTTTGAAAATTTTCAGTTCATTGCAAGGCCAATTACGCTTCCTTATAACCCTTTCCAATGTGATTCTTTTATTTTTCAAGATGGTATCAATTTGTTTATATATGTACTACGAATGCATTATGGTTTCCTTAAATGTACAAACTTGAACATATAAAAGGTATATTATGTACGTTTAAAAATCTTCTTTAAAGAAGTGTTTCGGTTTTTCCTCGATTCTCCTTAATCTTTACATCTTGGTAATTAAATAAATACATTTATTCAGTCATATAGTACCGTATCATGCTGACTTTTTTAACTATTGCCTTATTTGATTTTATGCTCAGGTTGACTCAGTTTCAGAAGCACTTGCTCTAATGGAGACTGTCCTTTCTGAAAGGAGGATGGCTCTCGAAATGAACCTAGGGACAAGGTTAGGATCATTACTGTACATTCGCAAATTAGTACACATATTTCATTTTTTTGATGAATACCTCCTAGTCGATCCCATAGGGTGAAAAATTGTCCATAGTTAAAATTGTAAAACAAATGGTGATCTGTATGATGAGCTGATCCATTCACAATTGACTTTAGCATTTTAGGAACTCGATAATCAGCGTCATGTATACTCACAGTCCATATATTGACAAGAAAAAACATGGTTAGATAAGCAAATTTGTTCATGGGCCATAGGAAAATATAAATATGATAGGGCAGACTTTGTAGAAACCCGTCAATCGGATGGAATGCGTGAGATGCAAAGGGAGTAGGGACTTTCCACAAATGATGTGTTTTGTGTAATTTCTTGTAGACAGCAGGATGATGAAGGCCTCGATGAATAAAATAAATGAGACAGTCAGTGAAAAGGATGAATGACACAATTGACAGTGGAATACTCCCCCAACCTATAACGAATAAAAAAGGTTAGTTAGACTCTGCATGCATATATGCTAATTTTATTTTCATCTGCAGTACCTAGTGTTGACTCATGGACAGAGTTGAGTAATTTCGAATGACCTCTCACTTCTAACAAGAAGCAGAGTACGGACAGAAAACTCATAAGTGGTATCCCTTGACATGTCACTTTGATTTCTCGCCACTCTTGGTTCTAATAATATTGAGTACAAAGCCTTTGTAACAAAGGTTCTGTCAAAGATATTTCAAAGTATTTTGGAATTCATATATGTACCACAAAAAAACTTGCCTTTAAAAATAGAGGATGTTTCTTCAACCTGTGGTCGAAAATGAACAAGTAACTAAGGGATGATATGCTGAAATATATTAAATAACCCGAAACGGTAACCAAAAAATATAGGGACAAAAACTGTCGTACAATGAAATCTGTCCTCCAACTCTGAGGGTACACATAGTGTGTCAAAAATAGGTCGTCACAGTAGTCAAGTACTGTATCCATCACTTAAATGTGGATTTCTTAAGAGGAAAGTGAACAAAAAATGACAAATTAATTAAAACATCATAGTTCTAAGGTGAGCATTGCATCTCTTTCCACACCTGTCATTACCCTAATCAAATAGCTACTTGAATTTTATCAACCTGGCGTAGCGACTCCCACAAACTAATCATTACATTTTAACCATCATGCAATAACTAAACATTTTTATGCGTCATCCTAAACATAGCGAAACTTCCAGAACATTCTCGAAGCCGGGTCGCAAAATATAATGAGACTCGTTCCTTTGGGGACCATTCATTTATTCTTCCGACGTCCGAGAGGCAACTCGTTGTTAATTTTGCTGCGAAAGCAATTAACAAATCTCAATTATCTTCAAATTCTGAACTGTTGAGAGATTCAAGAAGACAAATTACAAGGTGGGTGTTGAATTTTACTCTGAATTTTATAATAATTTTACCTTTTGACAGTCGAAAATTGAGGAGAAAACGAGGGAGTCACGTTGTTCTGATAAACTCTGATTCCTTTGTTTGTTGGAAGATTACAAACTACTACTTGTTGTAATTTACTAATTTTCAATAGAACAATACAATTATTTGACGATGACAAGCTATTTTTCACAAAATTTGAGATATTTTTCGTATAAAACGTATTACAAGAGAGGGGAAGGGGGTTATGAGTAATCAAGGAACATTCTAGAATATTCGTGTAATAATAATAATCGTTTTGTAATACTTACAGATGACGGCCGAGGAACCACAAGGAGAGACCTTTGCTTTCCAGGCGGAAATCGCCCAGTTGATGTCATTGATCATCAACACTTTTTATTCCA
>WJFB01002887.1:0-16036 GCA_009870185.1 Pygmarrhopalites habei
TCAAAAACATTATAAACATTGAAATTTTGACTGTTTTTATGGATTTAGGACCCGTGAACGGTGTTGAAATGAAAGCTCTTCAACAGTCATTGACAGTTGAAAATCATTTGGACACAAAGGTGAACTTTTGATTATATATATGATATTTTTATGTAGATTTTTAGGCAACGTAGAGACAAAAATATCAAAACTTTTAAAATTCTAATCTAGGGTGGTCATCCGACCTTGATTCCTGGAGGTCCTAAACAGGATGGAGTTTCTGATCAAGGTAAAAGATATCTGTTGTTTATCTTTTTATATATTTTTCCATAAACGGTTATAATAATGGAATGATTGATTGTAGTTCTTGAAACACTTCCGTTTTTGATGGGGGTTCGTGAAGGAGGCAACATGAGAATTGTGAGAAATCCCATCGAACAGCGTGACCGGGACCTAGACTACCCTGGTATACTTGTAATATTTAATTTGTAGTTATCACCCCTCTCTCATGTAACCTTATTATGTATGATTTATAATTTGGAATATGTTTTTTTAAAAATTACAGATGTCGAAATCAGGGGAAATTGTATTCGCTAAAATTATATTCGCTGTAAGGAGAATGAAACTATATTTTGATCAATATAGAAATGATAATAGTGTGTCAATGTGATTTTTATGTGTTTGTGTATTTTGTTTCATAGTGGACGTGTCCCAGTTCCGGATTGAATTCGGTTTAGCGACCAAAAGGGGTGGCAGTCGGCAGTCATCACCTGATTTACTAAAATAAATAAATAAACTGGGACAAATAATACCTGTGCAAAAGAAAATTACACAAGTAGAATACAAAAGGCGGTAAAGAAAACATAAAGTACAACATGACTGAAGATTGTTATTATATTATAGAGACTGTAAACCTTTAGGTTAAGATACTACAGTAAAGTTAAATACTGTATAATATATATATATTCTTATCGTAAAAAATTAACTACGATTATGATTATGATGATTTGTTATCATCATTGAAGAAAAAAACTAATCAATTAGCGGATAGAGTAGTAGCTGGTAGGTATTTTTAATACTACTACATATATTACACTTACAATACGTTGTCGTAAGTCACGGATGAACTAAAATGTTCGAAAGTACCAGTAGCAGTGAGAGTGACTTTAAGAGAAAATGTCAACAGACCATAGGTTTAATGTAGGAAAAAACCCATATAAATGATTACTATTGCGTGTGAGAGGAGGCAGTTGATTAATTTTTCTTTTTTGATACAAGAGTATTAAATTTAAATAGATGAAAAACACATCCTATTTATATTTAAGCTTACTGGTTACATACATATATATATATATATATTTATATTATCTATAGAGTAATTTTAAAAAAGAGAGATCACTTTAACCAAGGATCATCCACACACATTACACACACACATACATAAATTATATCGTAATCTTGAATTCATCTTGATGGGCAACACTGACCGAATACGGGTATTTTGTAGTTGACACTTTACACACACGAGTGTCTGCTCCACATTTTACATACATTCATATAATATAACATAAAGTATATTAAGTATACAATGAAAGAACTTGCATGCGTACAACAATAATGTGTTACTACACAACACACCATAGATTTTTTTTTGTAAACTTTGTTAAACGGTATCAACTTTTCGCAAATTTTTCGTAAATCTTTACTGTACTACGATGTAAGATGAGTAGTAGAAAATATAGTTGTTTTCTCAATTTTTACCACATTTGAGAAACTATTGTTATGCACATTTGTTTTGTTTTGCATTGTTTTCTCTCTCTCTCTCGTTATGTTCAATCGTCGTTAACGGCCGCCTTATAATATACAGACGTCAGATATATATAAATATGTACGGAAAACTACCCACATGAATACACACAACTTGAAAACGTCGTTAAAACTTTGCTCAGAAGTAAACTATCAGAAATTTAGTATTACTACTCCTAACTTTGATTACCACCACAATTAATATATGATATAATATATATATATATTATTTGACTTTGATAATTTGAAATTGTGCAGAGGCGGAGGAGATCTTAAAAGTACATTTACAATACAGGGAAAACAACAATAATAATATTACATAGTAAGTCTCTAAAAAAATTTTCTGCTATTACAATGAGAAATTTCATCTTCACAAGGAGTAATTAAATAAATTAGGTTTTAGTTGTAATATTCAATGTAAAACAAGACTGAGAAATATATAAGTATATTACCTGTTATTTTAACAGAATGTCTCTTGGGTGAATGGAAATTGGGGGAGTATGAGATGTTTTTTGGTAGAGTGACAGTGAGTTAGGTTTAATCTGTCTTGTACTGTTGTTGTCGCTTAGCTAAGTTTGTTTTTATTATTTTTTCAATGTAATTTTTTTTATTCTAGTTTTGTGAAACCGGAATCATATCCTCAGACACATATACATGAAAGATTGAGATAAGAAGCCAAACTTTATAACTAATTAATAATTATGTAGTGAAAGTAGCAAGAAATTTAGGTAAAACTAAAATTCCTGGGTCTAAAGAATTTGTGTGTAGGAAGCAAGTAGATTTTTAAAAAATAGATTTATTCCGAATGAGGAAGAAAGATCAAAGAATATTATACATTAGTAATAGATAGTACCTACACTACATACATACTAGATTATGTAGATTTGAATCAGGGGAATTTTTTTGTCATTAATAGTCCAGCCTGCCACCCACAATATAATGTTCAACATGATAGATTAAATATATTTTCAAAGAAGAGGGAGTTTTCCTACTCCCATCCTGTTGATTCCTGTAGATTTCTTGAACCACAGTTAAAACACGGTTTGAAAAATAGCAACAAACTGATGATATTAGGTTAAATTTTACATGAATTTTCGCACGATTTCTTTTCATGATACATGTAATAATTAGTACTTTTTCTTGTTGTGTGTGTGTGTGTGTTAGGGAGAATATATAATGTGTACGATGATCGAATCAACAATTTTATTGTCAATGTTCAACTCTGGCTTGAAAGTACAAATCTTTGATTATAAGAATTAAGCTCTGTATATGTTAAGTGATTGTTAATTGATATATAAGTAGTTGAATCATTACAGATAGATATACTTTTATACCAAACCACCCCACGACGACCAGGACACACACACACATACGTCTATAATGTGAACAATTTATACACTAACTAAAAAGGGGGATTTTTTTCAAATGGAGTAATGCAATAATGAACTTTAATGATTATTGCTGATATTGTAGGACACATAGGGAGAAAATACACAGAGTAATGTCAGCAGGAGATGAATGACCAATTTTATGATTCAACATGGATGTAAAACACACAAAATACGTAAAAATTGTTTATGCAATCCCTCTATATGTTATTTACCATTTGACTTATATTCTCTGTACTGTAGGGATAGAAATAAGGACTTTATCCAGTGACTAGAGTAGTTAAGTAGTGCGTAGTTTAAAACAGCGCTCAATCTACGATTTATACACGTAGGTAGGTATGTGTGAGAAGGGAGGACTAACTGTGTGACAGAGAATTAACTATGAACAGGATCAAAATCTCCTTACAGAAAAATTAATTTGAAAATTTGAAATGTTCCTTGAAAGTCCTCCCTTTCCAAAAGTATTACACTTAACAGTAAAAGAATATAGAATATGCCGAAACCGTATAATAATAAAGATCCAAGGTTAGCTTAGCCATAGCCATCAGTATCAAATACGCTGTCATGAAATGAAATAGATAAATATTAATTCAGTGGATTAAATATGTAACTAAAGTAGATGAAGAGAGGTTACATTGTAGTTGCAGTAGTAGTAGAGGAAAAAGGAATTTCATTCAATATATATGTGTATATATTATATTACCGTCATGGATTTATGTTCACAATAACATTGAAAACGAGAGAGAGTGCTTCGTTATTATTTTTCAGTGCTTGCTTTTTTTTTCAATAATTACGTAATATAAAATTAATATATACTTTTTCAATCCCTGACAATTTTCACAATCTATCACAACCAGAAACCAACTACTAATTGTATTGTAAAAACAATAATATAACCAGTTGATGCATTTATTTATTTTTTTTGAACTTGGGGTATGTTGTACAATATACATATTACTTAGTTGAACCACAGTACAGGTAAATCCGCTGCCGCTATGCAAATATAATAGTACAGTACACACAATAGATTTTTTAGACTAAAGATTAAGACAAACTATGGTAATTATCCGCATCAGTGTAAAGGGCATCAACATCATCAAAATGGGTTAAAGATAACCACAACTTTGTGGTGTAGGAGGAGAAACTGTCTAATATCTGTTTATTTTTTAAATTTTACTACAGGACTTCAGTTTTAAAGCAGACAAAATGATAATTCAGGATAAAATTAACTCTGCAGTCACACAAACACACACAGCAGTTACATAACACACTAAAGATATAAATATATACAATAATATTGACTGTATACTTTGTTTTGCTCATGATCTATCTTGTCATCAAATACTGAAACTGAAAAAAAAGGAAAGAGAGTGAAAAATACACACACATAGTTTTCCATGTACTCTTTGACATATTCCTTCCGTCTCTGGGAATTTAAAATAAGAAATCAAGACATGGTCTTAAATATTAAGAGTATATAGGTAGTAGCAAAATAATTAGTGGTCGGACCACTGATCCAATGACTCCTCCCCAAAGTAGTTAGTTTTTATAACAACAATCAACAACAACAAAGTAAGTGTGTGTGTGTACTAGATCAAATTGAATAGCTCTGGGGGTTCAAGTAAAAGTATGCTGGTTGTTTTTGTATTTAGCTCAAAGGAATACAAATTTTGAAGAAAAGGAAGAAATATCCATAGTTAATTTATTACAAAAAAAGATAAACACAAGAGTCTAACATATGAGTAAAAAACTGAATGAATGTGAATGTTGTTGTTGTGTTGAGGGTGAAAGGGACAAAAAATCATATTTGATTAATAGAGTGAAGAGAGGAAGAACTACTAAAAGAAATACATATATATATTATTACTAATTCAAAAAGCGTTTTAAAAAGAAAAAAAGAACAGCATGCCTAAAAGTAATATTATATACAATGTCGTCATATGATGTATAACATACTTGTACATCAATTATTACATTTACACAATACAAAAAAAAACAAATGGAAACTTTAAAGTACCTGAATTTTAGAATAATTTTTTCTTAATATGTGTCGTAGTTTGTAGAATTTTACTACTGTATGTAGAGTGTAGGAATTTGTTACTTGTCATATAACAATACATGATACATGGTATGTACTTTTTACATACCATCGTATGTAATACACGTGTGTTTGTAAACTACATAAAACTAATGTGTAAAGTTCTGGCTCCTTCCTTCCAACACTCTCTCTTTTTTGAGAAATGAAAAAAACACACACACACGAAACAACATTTTTGAACTTTGTTTTTATTCACCGTGTATCACACTATAGTTAAATCATTCAGTAACTAAATTAATAGGATCTTGGTTCTGCCCACAATTTTTGTTGCTTTTGATTTTCTCGTACTATTTTTTGTGTATCGAGAGAAAGTGTGGGGAAAGTAATGTGACATCGTCCTTCCTAACAAAACAAAAAATGATGGTCATATACCATTGGTTAAATCTGAGCTAAAAAATATTTAAATATATAGGGAAAAAATCAACGAAATTCAGCACAAGTGTACAATATAAGTGGTCTAATGTTTATCATGGAGTTTTAGTGTGTGTGTGTCAAGGGAAAGTTTCATTTCGATTCATTTTGAGAAAAATAGTATGTTATTGACGAGGACACAGATATATCAGTTTCTATTCATATTTACGATATCTAATCTACTATTAAACAGGTATTTCTAAATGAATACTACTGTATAATAAATACTTGTGGGAAAAATGAGGGGGAAAATGGAACAAAAAAAAATACACAAGTTTTCCTTTGCTGCAACGTGAGGCTCACTGACGGTTACAAAATAATATAATGTATTTCATAAAATAATTAATTAAAATTCATAGGTGTAAGTTTAGATCTACTACTACTACTGTTACTGTACTGTAAAGTGAAGTGTAGGTAGGGATATTTCACACAAAATTCTTCTTTTTTTTTGAAAAAAAAAAAGAAAGTAATACAGCAAAAAGTCTCATTGCTAACAAATGTATAAAGAAGCCTTTTAACAAAAAATCCTATTTTTGTTCTAATAGGTCAATCAATGGTTATTACTAGATGAGTCTAGTAAATGTTTGTACTAGACTTTTTCTTTTAAATTTGGAACAACTCAAAAAATTTCCTGACTTTCCACTTTCTCCGCTTTAGTCAACTTTCACCAGAAGGAGAAAGGGTGGTTTTTTAATGGTAAAAGAAACAACACATCCAGTACACACACGAAAATAAAAAACATTACACTACACAAGATACTTATAGCTGTATTTTGACTATACGTGCCTTGTTTGAGTTGTACAAATTTTAATTTATTAAATTGAAATGGGAGGGAATTAATTATGCAACTCACAAAGAAAGGAATTATTAAAAAATGAATTAATGTGTACAGTAAGGATGTTGAAAAAGGATTAGTAGGAAAAAAGAGGACAGACAGTATAATAATAAATGTAATAAACTATTCTCACTCTCAAAAAAACAATTTTATTATTCAAAAAAAGAACTAAAAAAACTGGATGGGGAAGAGACAAAGAAAAGGTGTGGAACCATAATGAGAAATATATTATAAATTAATAGTGATTAAGTGTGTAGCTTTACAGGAAATTCAAGTTCAAAAAAATTACATTTAATTAAAAATAAACTGTGCAAAAAAACGTATATTAATATAATAATAATAATAGATACATAAAAGAATATATTATTTATATAGATATTTAAATTATCTATATAACTTATATACATAAATAAAATTTAAAAAATTATATAAAAATGTACAGCTATGAATCAAACATTTGTTCAATTAAAATTACCTGCTACTCCTGTTTGTACACAATTTGTTGTTTTTTCTCCAAAAAAACTACAAAACTCGTACAGACGTACCTACTAAAAATAAATTTATCCTCACAAACATCCACACACACACACCACATGGCACGGAGAGATAAAATAAAATGCTGGGAATTAATACACAATTTACTATGATTATCCTGTGTAATGTTGGTGTGGGTGGGTGGAATGTGTGTAAAATATAGGAAAGTAAAAACACATTTAATTTAACAATGTGAAAGTATGTAGTACATATTACGTAGTAGTTAAAGAACCACAACCAAAACCGAAGAAGAGAAACACATTTATTTACATATTATTGTTTTTTAAAAAAAAATTAGAGATGATGATGTGTTGTGTGCAGATCATCATCATTATTTTTTTTGCAATGGATCCTTTGATTGCAGAAAATCAACTTGAACATAGAAAAATATATTGTTTAACTAAATAACATGAACTCGTGGGGAATTGTAGTCATTTTTCTTTCTTTTTTTTGTTGAAATGTTAAGTTAAAAATATTATATTATACACATTTTACATTAAAACATTTATTCATTACATTACATTTTTAAAAAATGCGTAACGTTATATTAATTTTCAAGATTTAGGACAATAGACAAGAAATGCAACAAGTCAGTAGAGATAAATAATTATTATTATGTAGTATTTGTATAGTGATGTTGAAGTAGTGTGAAACCTGATTGAGACAATTTTTATTTCAAAACATGATAACAATTCATCCAGTTACATATTTTTTTCACCCCTCTCCTTAATTACAGCAGATATCACAAGAAAAATGTAAAATTAGGATTCAGCAATCTGATTTTTTTAAAACAGTTGTAACAATTAGAAAACTTGATTTGTATATTAATTGGGAAAGGGGTTTTTTGGAAAAACAAAAAATACGTGTTCATAAATGGAAATTGAGACAGTTTTTTTTGAAGAGGAAGAAGTTGTAATTAAAATTGCTTTAAAAATAATACGAGAAATTAATTAAAATTGCTGCTATGTTGTAGTGATGTTGAAAGAGAGTAAAAGTAGAATTTATCAAAGAGAAAACAGAAGAAGAAGATGGAGGCTTAGGACAAAGGAACGAAAACGAAGATTTACAATAAAAGTACAAAGCATGTTTGGGCTGTCGCTGCCCAACGTGACCCTGTAGGTTAAGGAATTTTTTTATTATAAATTAGAATAACTTACTATTAATATTACTTTACATATTGCATATAGGAGTGTAAAATTGTAGTGATTTATAGTTAAAAAATTGTATCGTATAAAAATAAAAATGTAATATCGTCGTCATTCGTAGTCGTATCAAAGAAGAAGATGAAGAAACGTATATATAAAAAAATGTCGCCGAAAAAATGCAAAAAAAAGAAAAATCTTTTTTTCCCCTCTCGTTTTCTTATGTTTTGTTGTTGTGTGTTTATTGAGAAAGTCAAGGACTCGGATTTGTGGGGAAAATGATGAAAAATATGATGTGGGGTGTGTGTCAAGTTGTCTCCGTTTGTTTTTTGTTGGATAAAATATTATGATGTAATTTTTTGGGATGATTTTTTTGTTTGTTTTGAAGAATATTTTGATGACCCCCCTCTGACGATACACACACAAAATGATTACATAGTTAAAAAATTTAATTAGAAAAAAAGAAACTGAAAAATACAAAGCTGTAACTGCTGACCATATAAAAATATACTACTATGAAGATTTTGTAACCTCTAGCCCTTAATTTTGGGGGTGGAGGATTTGTGTGTGTCTCAGCTCTGACTTCTCAGGTGACTCAGTTAAAATATAATAATATTTGTGTTGTTGAATCAATATTAATTATTGATTGGTTGGTTTTCATCATCATCCATCTACCTCAGTTAAAAGTGAATGACTTATTAGAATTTTATTATTATTATTATGGAGAGTGTAGGGAAGAAGAAATATATTTATACTGTGTATTGTTTTTTATACATGCTATAAATTATTGTACTATATTATTATGTGAACAAGATTATAATATTATTTAAGAATTAATTATCATTTAGTTTGAGTCTTGACTTTCCTCAAGATTTATTATTCATTGTATGGGCTATTTATTTGCGATTATAATAAAAACACTGAAAGAAGTGAATGAGTGAAGATATACATTTCTTGGAATTGTTTGTGAGATCAATTTATTGCATTACTCATCAGTGATTAACTAAAGTGCGTCCCTTTCTTCAAATCTTTATTTCAAAATGAAAGAATCGCAATGAAATTATAGCCTGATAGCCACTTCTTCGTCCATTAATTTATCTATTTTCCACTCATTCCTTGGAAAAGGCATGAACATATCAGTTTCTAAGCCATGTTAATTAGTAGAGAGTAAGTAGAAATACTTTGTTAAGTCCAGATGCTGTTTAGCTGAGAGTGGCAAGAGGGAAAGTGAATGTTCAAATTAACTGTCCGGGAAGCATTTCATTTTACAACTTTTTGATTGAAAAAGGGAGAGATTCGGAGTGGGATATTTGCCTTTTGACCTGTAGTCATTGACTGGAAGTGACCATCACACATTTCTGTGTTTTCGGTATGTCATCTTCATATTTTTCTCATTTTTAAAAGAAACATTTTTCTATTTGTGTGGATATACGATAACACATACGGGCTATTTGCATAGATATCCATAATTTTCCATAAGTTGCATTCCACAGCAAAGCCACACTCATTATTAACCATTACTTTTTCTGTCTAGTTTGAACTCAACAAGGGTTATTCCTTTGCTATTCTCATTCCATTGATGAAAGGGAATAAATTAAGGTAATTTAATTAGAGTAGACATACAAATCGAAAAAAACATCAGAATAAATTACTAACGGATGACAACTATTTTACATGAACAGAATATGAGGTCCAATGTGGAGAATGGGGTCGAGTCTGAAGTGAGAAGAACTGAGAAGGGAGATGGGAAGATATTCAAATGCTCCCGATGCAAATACACAGCAAAGACGAAGAAGATTGTCAAGAATCATGAAGCTCAAGTTCATTCGGATGACAGGCCATTCAGTTATTCTCTTTGTCCTTACGAAGCAAAACTCTCCGACGGACTCAGGACTCACATGAAGATCCATGACGAAGACAGAGTAAAACCCTTCAAGTGTCCATTCCTTAATTGTCCCTATGCAACTGACTTTGAATCTCATTTGACCATTCACAAGAGGACTCATACTGGAGAAAGGCCTCATGAGTGTCCACTCTGCCCCGAAACTTTCTCTCAGAAGTCTACCCTCGATTCTCACATCCGGACACACACGGGAGAACGTCCCTTCAAATGCCCTCACCCGGACTGTGGTTACTCATGCAAGTCCAACGGGGATCTGGAGAAACACGAGTGGTGCACAAAAAAGAAAGAAAGTTTTCTTGTCTCCAGTGCGGCTATAAGGCTGGACGTAAATCCCTTTTGGTTGACCACATGAAGACTCATGAAAATGCCAAGGCGTTCCCTTTGTCCCTTCCGTGTAAATGTGCGTCAAGGCATCAGACAACATTTGAGTCAAGTACACTCTAAGGTCAAGGAATTCAAATGTCAAATTTGTCCCTACGCAGGGAAGACGAAGAGACATTTACGGGAGCACCTCAAGACCCTCTCTGAAGAGAAGCCTCATTATTGTGATCAGTGCGACTACAAATGCAGACATCTCTCCAATTTGAAGGTTCATCTGAGAATCCACACGGGACAGAGGCCATATCCTTGTGGTCTCTGTGACTATCGAGGTCTAACCAATCAAAAATTAAGGGCCCACATTGCGAGGCACACAGGGGAAAAGCCGTACAAGTGCAGTCAATGTGACTATGCGGCTGTGCAAAGTTCATCCCTCAAGAGTCATGTGAAGAGACGACACATTGGATGTATATATAAATTTTACTGGGATAGTGAAGGAAGATCTTTTAGGATAATTTGGAATTGTCGTCAATGAAAACAGGGCGACGAGAAAATTGGGAGAAAACAAACTTTGGGTGTTCTCAAGGCCTTCAGGTGTAGAGCTTTGGATTCTCCGGATTCAGAGATGAAGGGACATGGAAAGGTTCCCATCCGAGACAAGTTAGTTAACTGAGATAGAAATTAGGGTAGTGAAAGAGGAGGATTCGGAGATGGACTGCTGTAAGGATTGTCGTCACGTGGGGGTCAGAGTCCTGGACTCGCGACGTCTCTACGAACCGTCCCTTCGGAAAACGTCTTTGAAGGACAGCTGTTCTCCAGCCTCAAACTTTTGTTCGTCTCAACTCCTCGTCCCGAAATGTCGGGGTGGGTGTAGTACAGGGTCATGCCCTGAGCGGTACAAAAGATATTGGGCCAAGAATTGTGAAGTGCCCTGCATTGAATGCTATGAGGAACAACCATGGTTGAGGGATCCTCTCATCCAGGCTGGGTGGGGAGACTTTGTGTCAGACTATGTGACCCCTGCCAACATCTCTTGTCATCTCCGACCACGACCACAAAATGAACAGTTCAAGTGTCACAGAGTGCGGGCCCTCATGGGTCCTCAAGTGGCCTGTGTCTGGGATCTGCCGTGTCAGGAGGAATGGTTAGTCAAAAAATTTCCATCTTTAAATTGTAAATTATAGAGTCAAATGGAAGTTGACTTTTCAAACTGATTTTGTTAGCTGTCCCACTCGGTACGGGTACAATCGAGACTGGAGACGTTACAATGACGACCAGAGGGTCAAGTGAAGTGACGTCCAGTGTGGTTGTAGGGACGAGGTCGTGTGTCCCGGGTCAAAGTGTGAGTGGCCTCCTTACATGGGACGGACTTACCTAGGGAGATATATGACTTGGGCCCATCCACTCAGTTTCATGTTTCCTAGAGATCGACCTGCACACCTCCCCTCCGTCCCCCTCTGTCGTCGTTGACCTCCGACCTTTAAATTCCTCGTTTGACCTTTCCTTCAAAATAAAATTCCAAATCTTCCCATTCTGTTTCCTTCATTTATTTGCATATCCGAAATTTTCATTTCAAAAATTCATTTCTGGTCAAAAAGTAGTCCTTCAGTTTGTTTCTGCATACAAATGTCAAAATGATAGAATGAACAAGTCGGGATTAGCACAAAATTGCAAGGAGTTGTGTAACCAATGACAACCGCAGCTATGTCAACTTTGAAATGTAAACAAGTTGACAAAGGCCTTGGCTTAAATCGAGTACTTTTTCCGTGACCTCTGAAGGACTTGTCATGTCACCAAAAAGTTGACAATGTCCAAAGGTCATGTACTTCAAAGTCTTCTACTCCTTCTCTTCATCCTACTCTCTTCCTACTTGACCTGGGCACACCCTGTCACTAAATTGAGAAGGATCCGGCGAGACGACTTCGGTTATGATCCATCACGATTTCCTCGAGATCCTACATCGGTCGCTGATGACACAACATGCAAGTTACTTTACCCCTGCAAGACAGCCACAATCAACGGGTCATTCCATTTTGAGAAGATACCGGATGACAAGGAAAGACAGAGTGAACAGGAGAAAGGTCAATGCTACAAACATCCCGCTGACCAAGAACCCTCTGAAGAGATCCAGCTCAAGTCTCACTGCTACGATCCTGACCCACCAGCTGAAGACATTGACCCTAACCTTTTCAAACCCATCACAATCAGTCGCAAAATACCAGAGGATCCCAAAAATGATGGTACGTCCCTCCTCCTCCGTTTCATCTATTTAATTGTGATTAAGTTTAATTATTTTTATACATGTAGGCTACCAGGGTGTCGGATTCATGTTGCCACCAAAACCAATCTTCAGATTCTCCCAATTCTTTGACATTGACAAAGTAGAGGACAGCTACAAAGACGAGAATGGACTGCTGGAGTACGAGGTCATTGACTGGCCAGGTCAGTCCATACAAAAAAATTCAAAAATTATTATTATTATTATTCCTACATTTAAATTAATTTATGTTCAACTTTGACTTTGTCACTATCCAGGAAAGACATACAAGGACCACGCGAGCCTCCTGATGGATCGTCAGGAAGTTGAAGGAGCCAACCTAGGAGCCCTTAAACCCTGCCTTCAAATGTTGGAGTACCAAGGAAGAAGTAATAAATATTTGAATTATGCCTGTAACGAAGATGATGGTCTCAACATTGCCGGTCTGGGCCTGCCAGCTGACCCCCGAACCTCCGGGTAAGTCATTTTTGTGACCTTTGACCTTTCCATTCAAAATTCCCTTCAAATCATTTTTCATTCCACAGAACAGGGAAGAAGTCAAGTGAAAGAGGAAAGAGCCAAGCAAAACGGAAAAGAACAGATTTGAACGGGTCTGAACCGGTCGAATCAGGGTCAACGAACGTCAACGAAGAGTCGAACGACGATTCGAAGAAAAGTAAGAGAAAAAGGGAGACCACCAAGCCGGTCCCGTTGTGTGATGAGAGTCTCGTCCACACCGAAGAAGTTGAGAACCCACCAGACTACAATCCTGAAATCAATTTGAGGTGTAATCGAGCAACGAATCGAAATCGTGGAGCACAATGTGCTCACTGGCCACTCCCAGAAGGTCGATTCCATCTTGTCAGTGGTAGTAGAAGTATTGTCAAGGACTACATTCAACCTTTATTCATTGGTGAAGATATTCTGAGTCGTCTTATTCAAAACCCGGCTTCTCCTGACCTCCCAAGTTTTGGCGGTAAAAAACTTCAGTGTACAGAATACTTTTCGGCTGACCTTCGAATCATCCTTGATTTCGCTTTTGCTACGGATCGACTCATCCTGGGAATGAAATGTGGAGTTGTCATTGTCAAGAATCTTAATAGTGATAATGTTCAGTTTGACATTGCTTACTTGAGTCAGTATTTTTTTTAAGAACTTTATTTTGGAAAAGATTTGTTCCATCAAGACAAAAAGATTAATTGGAGAATTGTTTTTTGACAGAGTCAAGTGATCGAATTGAAGCTC
Source organism: Pygmarrhopalites habei (assembly GCA_009870185.1). Taxonomy (NCBI): domain Eukaryota; kingdom Metazoa; phylum Arthropoda; class Collembola; order Symphypleona; family Arrhopalitidae; genus Pygmarrhopalites; species Pygmarrhopalites habei. The sequence continues at coordinate 13,917 of WJFB01002887.1, forward strand.
GACCGGATACTCAGGCATACCATCGTTTTCCATTCATGATTAATGTGGTGGCAGCCACACCCTGTTGTCGATCTAATAAATTGTGTCGTCATCTCAAACCAATTGTCGCCATTTACTCATCCTATGCCATTTGGATGAATCAACCAGACGGGTCAGTTATTTTGCAAAAAATAGCAAACTAAATATATATGCAATCTGGGTTTGTTCAATTTGGTTTAAGCTCGACAGAAAGTCTCATTAGGCCTTCCTATCCAATGTATTAACTGATAACTTATCACTAACTCTGTAGGTCATTGCCTCTTTGACCTACAGAGGTCAAAAGATAAGTAAATTAAAAAGCAATGAATGTTGGACTGGGACGCCATTTGTTTATATTTTATGTGATGCTGTCACAATAAAGTCTAAAGTGACAATCTTCTGTATGCATGGCGTCAGAGTCTGACATTTCTTTTTCTAATCTTTCTTTTATTTAGATGTTGGACTTCGACGCCGTTCAGTTCATGAATTTAAATTTGTTATTCCTAGGTCACCACGCAGAGACAATTAACAAGTGGCGTCCAAGTCCAACATTTTTTCCTTTGTTTTATTCCTTCGTATCTTTTGACCTCTATAGGTCAAAGAAACCAATGACCTCAAAAGTTGCTCATTTAAATATTAGACACGAAGATTTTTAAAGAAGCTTTCAGTCAAGTTTCATCCAAATGACCTGAGAATGCCCAGGTCATTTACCCCAAAAAGTTTCAATGACTCCAACATTTTTTCTCCTTTCATTCCATTTTGTCCAGTTACAATCCTGGAAATCCAAAGACAATCTTTGTGTCCTGGGACAATGGAGACAATTTCGACCGAAAAGTAGTAGCATCAGACATGGCGTCCATCAATCTGATTTACTGGATGTATTCCAAAATCCCAAAATGGAGGATGAAAGATGCTCGTGCCCCACACTGGATCAACCAACTTTTTGAGGAAACTAAAACCCTGGAAAATCGAATTGATCTAAATACAATCCAAGTTGACCCTGTCACCAAATTGATTCTTCAGAATGTGGAAGATGTCCAAAGTTTCACAAGTTGTGATGAACTGGTGTCAATGAATTCTGTCACGGAGGAAAATCTCCTCCTTGTTTTGTGTCGAGATCGTCAAAAAAACTTGTCTGGTATAACTGGGCAGAATAAATGGTCAAACAATTCTTATCAAATCTTCACAATCCGACTTCATGAGTCAATTCCGATGGTGTCCCTCACTCGGAGGTCAAAGAGAAAATTTAGTTGTAATCCTTCCGCCGATTTTTTTCGTCCAGGAGTCACAGTCGAACCAACTCTTGTCCGAGCACCCAATTCATACTCCATTTTCATCCTCGGCTGTGACAAAACTATATACTCCAGCGGGAATGGAGGTCAGAGTTCATTTTCTTACAATATTTAAATCCATTTATTTTTCAAAAAAAAATAATCTTTATGACAGGTAAAACTCTCTTCACCTCCGCCTTCTACTTTAACGACGCGACTGAGGCAAACGAGAATCAAACAAATTATGTAAAGAGTCGTCAAAATCAATATTTGACTGAATTCCCTTCAGTGGCCATTGACCCCAAAGGTCAAACCATCATGTTGACTTTTGGTCGGTACTTTGCATATGGAATTGTGGTGTCCAGTACAGAAATGTCATTTGTGAGTGGAACTATCCTCAAAAACTTGCCAGAGGAACACAAAGGCGAGGTCATTCGGCCCATATTTATCCCTTACTACAATGGAGCGGGGGTCGTAGGTCAGTGGGTCATAAGTCATGGGTCAAAATAAGAGACAAAAATTTACATCTCTTTCTTTTTTGAAGGTGTGGGTATGCCGTACGTGAAACTTCTCAAAAGTTCTAAAGAGCCTTTCTTTAAAGATAATTACAAGGGTCGATTGGCCCTTCGACTCCTTGACACGTCCCTCTCCGTCCATGAAAATTCCCTCCCCTTCTATTCAGACTACCCGGATGTCATCCCGACCACTCGGCATGAAACCCTCAAACGTTGCACTGTTAGTCCCAATAATTTAATTCCTACTTGTCTAATTTCAAAATTTTTCATGACCTGACCTGACCTGACCAGACGTACAAGTTCAGAACAAATGTGA